>BDIU01000561.1:0-48822 GCA_002118135.1 Trebouxia sp. TZW2008
CTCCCGTAGACCTTTATATATTTTATTGGATACCAGGAGTGTTTTGGTTTGGGCTGAAAATTATATTCTTTTTATTTGTTTTGATTTGGGTACGTGCAGCTTTTCCTGCATGCAGGCGTGCTCTCTTGCCTTCACTGACATCACTGTACTGTCCAGGCTTATGGAATCCTGCAAGAAGTTGACATCACTACACACTGATAAGTACTGGCAGCTTAACAAGCGCACAAGCTCGCTGTACTAGCACAAGCCCTGTGTGTGCAGGAGCGCTTGATACAAGTCAACAATGTGCATCTCAGCTGAAGCTGCAGACTGCCTGGGTCTTCAGCAAGAAAGGAGGGTAAACATCACACAAGTGAGGGGCGTGATGAAGTGAAAGACGGCAAGGCCTTCCGCTGGCCTAAATCAGCAAGGAAACGGGGCCAAAGGCAAGTGCCTGACCCATGCCACCATAAGGCAGGGGCATACCTGCTGTTGTCAGCCGGCCTTGGGTGGACTTCCCAAATCCTCTCCTTCTGACCTCCAGGTTGTTCAACCTCCAGGGCTGTGTCCCACTTGCCAGTCATAGTATGAGGCAGCTTCTGTCCATCCTTCTCAAACACGCCAACAATCTGCACAGCAAGCACAAAACCCCATGGACATTCATGCCCACAATATGCACACTCAGCCACAGGTCCGAAGAAGCCTGAATGTAGATAGGCCAGCAAGCCTTGCCAATCATGCTGGCATCCCTACATTCTGCACATCAAACACACCAAGCCATTGATGAAAAAAAGCCTGAATGCGCACAGACTGGCAAGCCTTGGGACACTGCCCATGCTTTCCAAACATGCCTACAATCTGTGCACCAAAAATCAGTAAGCTTTGGCAAAACGAAGCCTAAACACGCCCAACCTGGGTCTCAATTCTGAGACTGCCTGTTTGCACTTGTGACCAGCATGCACACTACGCGTGCATGGCTTGCCGATGAGGATATGTGGTGCGACCAGCTGTTGCACTAGACAGTTCAGAGATGCCCAGTTGAAGAAAATGAGGCAATGCGAGACTCAATCAATTATGGATAGCAGTCACCTGGTGTTGATCTTTGGATGAGAGCCTGCCAGACTCCTTGAACTTGATCTTAGCCACCAGGCTGGACTGCAGGTTGTTGATGCGCATTATGCCCGTGTGCTCAATGTAGATCTTGCCCATGATCAGGTTGTTGATTTGCGATGTCACCTGCACACAAGCGCCCTGTTTGAGCACAACAGCAGAAGCAGCTTTGGGCAGTAGGAGCGTATAGCAATCAGTGCTGGAAGCACAGACAGGGTATGTTGTTGCCTTGCACCAAGCCTTGCTGCAGCTGAGGGACAAGGAGATGGCCGCTTAGCTGACCTGCAGAGCGTTTTGTCAATACATGGAGCATTGAAGCAAACCTCCCATGTTGACAGTGTGTAGGACAGACTAAGGGGAAATAGCTCACAAACAGCATCATTGGAGGATCTCATGCCTGTCCAAGCCTGAGAAATCAGCTTTCAGAAAGACAAATGTTAGACAACAGGCTGCCGGTTACAGCGCAGGTCTTGCTGGTGCTGCATAACTCTGCCCACTACATTGCAGTCAACACAAGCCTTTCAGCAACGAATATTGACAGTGTTGCGCTCTCACCTTCTGCCAGGTGTACTCATCGCCGTCATCAAACTTGAGCCTGATGAGCCCAACTGGGATGAGCTCAATGGAGCGGCCCCAGAACTTGCTGCGCACCTCTGCATCCCCAGAGAAGGTCCAGTGCTCCCCTTCACCGTGTGCTGCAATGACTGTAGGATGGTGCACCACCTGAAAAGGCAAAAACTTCGTTGTTGCAAGCATTTTCTTTCCTCAACTGCCTCAGGATCCTAAAACTATGAAATGTACTGATATCACAAGAACAGCTCTCCTTGTTTCAAGCTGCAATGAGTAGGAGATGGTGCACCACTCGGCGACATAAATTGGCTCAGGCCCACAAAGATTAGGTTTGGAGAGTCATGCTGACATCGGTGCGCTTTGTCTTGCTGCAGAGTGTGGTGACTGGCAGATTGTCCACCAACTAAGCAATGAAATTGGAATCATCAGAACCCAAAAGCTTGAAAAGCAGTGCTGAGACAGATACGACCCTTCTGACTGCAGCCTGTAGTCATTCCAAGTGGTAGGCCGTCCAGTCATGCTCAGCAGCGGTGCCAAAGCACATTTGCAGGATTTGAGGCAAGGTGGTGCCCTTTGCTGTCCCTGGGAGTGGGCAAAGCTGGACAGGACGATACACTTGCGGACATTAGCCAGAACACAGCAATACAGCAATTCTTGCACCGACGAGCCGGTACATCTGGCACCACAGCATGATACAGATGATGCTGAGGCAGCAGCTCAACTGTTCCAAGCCGATGCTCAGATTTGTCGGCATGCCAGTGACTCTGAGGCATTCCTAGTGTGCGCAGCAACCTTGCTTTACACAACACACTTGAAAGGCTTTAGAATCTTTGACCTGCTATGAAATCTAACAGCGCAGCTGCATCAAGATTGCCTGTGTCATGATATGGTGCCGGATGTGTGACATGTGTCATTTTGTCAGCTGCCACAAAAGATGCAGATGCTGTGCCAAGCATTACAAACTGCACTGGTGAGCACTGGCCAGCTGTCAGCAGGCCCAGACTGCTGGATGCAATAATACTTGCTGATTACAAAGTGACAATTGAGTCAACATTGGCGCAGCAAAGTCCTGAAGAGTTGTAAAGCAGAAAATAGTTGCACATGGTTGACAATGAGCCACCAGCAGTATACATGACTTGAATGCGCAATTCAAAGTGACACACATGCATGCCAAACGACGGTACTTGCATCAGGCTGTGCATGAGCTGAGCGCTGCCAAGCTTGAAGTGTTGGAACCAGTGCTTTGGGAGCTGCGTCGTTGGCAACTTGGTAAGTGGCAAATCACATCAGCAAGCCTGTTGCACCAGCTTGATCTGCTGCTGAGCGGAAAGGCATCAACCATACCTTCTCTGCAACGCCTCTCCAGTTCTGCTCAGGGTACTGGAACTCAAAGGTCTCCCCAAGCAGTGGGTTGAAGGGCTTGAGCGTCCGATTCTTGGTGCCTGAGTAGGACGAGACAGCAAAGGCAGCCACATGCAGCATGCGCTCTATGCTGTGGGGAGGGAATGTGGCAGCCTGCAAGACACCAGGCAACTTTCTGAGCATGTGCATTCTTCGAAGATGGGCAGGCCCTGGACATTGTCAGATACAACCCACAACACGCTGTAAAACATTGACTACAGGCTGACTATGAGCAGCCAAAGAAGATTGGCAGATGTAGAGAGATCAAGCAGCAACATGCTATGAAGTATGGCCAAGAGGCTGGATATGAGCAGCTGAGGGACATTGACAGATACAGGATCCACCTGCAACATGCTGTGAAGCATTGGTTATGTGCATCTTGCATGATGCAAGCACAGACTGCACTCTGATCGCAAAGATGCGTCCTGTACACGCGCAGATGCCAGCAGTTGTGAAGAAAACTGCATGTGGATGAAATGTGACAGCAATTGCTTCAGTCATCATGTGGCACGTGGCCACGCTATTTGCCATGGTCGCATGGCTCACCTTGTTGACAAGCTCAGCGTACTCCAGGTCCTCAACTGTCTTCTGGAGAACAGAGAGGGGCTCATTGAAGTAGACAGGCAGGCAGACACGGGTAAGGTCTTTGCCAATGCACTCCTTGAGGATGGACCACAGGCTGACGCTCTTCTCATGCTGCTTAGGGGTGGGCAGTTTATTCCTTCTGGCAGGCGCAGGATGCATCTCCCTGCATGGATGCTTCTTGTCAATTGAGTCCTTTGTCGGTGATTTACTCACCAGCCCATGCTAACAATGCCCCTCAGAAAATGACTGGCCTGCAGTTGTCTCCATGAGCCAATGATTTTCAAGCATTGGACAATTTGATTCCAGATTGAAACAGCCTCAGTGACCAAGTGCGACATATTGCATGCAGCAAACATGTGGTTGGGCAGCATGGAACAAGTCTGAGCAACGTGCTGCAGCATATGCGTGCACAACTCACAACACTGCTAGCAGCAAAACTGCATCGCTTCGACACTGATACCACAGCTCAGGCAAATGTTGGCCATGAAGGTGCACCTGATCCAGTCATCCCTCTGCTGCTGGCTGCCAACTCCTGAGGTTTGGGAGGTCAGCCCAGGACCATGCCCATCGTTGTCAGCAGCTTGCCTTGCAGTGCTGCCAGCTTGGGGCCCCTGCTGATATGAGCCCTGGCCAGCATTGGAGTTGCCAGCTGGGGCACCTTGCTGGTAGGAGCCCTGAGCAGCGCTTGAGGCTTGCCCACTATAGCCTGCGCCATGGTCACCTACATTTGCATCAATACAAAATGACATTGACCAAGATTCATTGAAGGCAACTCACTCTGTACACACTTGCAGGGGCATGAGTCTTCACAGGCAAGCATGTACATGATGCTGATGATGTTGATGGTGTGGTGATGTGCACCTGCAGCTGGCCCAGAAGGTTGGCCAGTCTGGGAAGCGCTCCCGCTGAAGCTGTTTTTGTAACCACCTGCAGCTGCCCCGGCAGCTGCAGCAGCAGGAGCTGTGCTGGTGCCCCAACTGTCACTGGGGCGGGCCTGGGGGGCTGAGCCTGTGCGCTGCTGCTGCTGAGGGGTGTAGCCTTGGTCAGGTTGTGAGTAGCCGGCTTGCTGAGGGTATGACCTGGCAGGCGCAGGTCCTGACCCTGCATTGGGCATGAGAGTCAGACGCCGATCTGCGACTTGTCTAAAGCAATTTTAGCTGCAAGCACATGGCTGGTACCCCACAAGCACCCAATGGTATACAAAACATGAGTTCTGATGAGGTGTGTCTCAAGACACAAGTGAAGCAGCAAACTAAAGTCTATGCTCACAGTACTTGGGCAATGACAAAACACGAGCATAAATGCCACGATGGTGTTGCTGAACACACTCTGACATTGAGCATGAGTGTCATCTTGGCAGGGCGTGTGAAGTTTGCCAGTCTAACAAGGCCTGCAAATGCGCTAGCAAACTGCTAGCTCAGTCGCAGGCATCTGTAGATTGGTAAACCCCAGATACTCTGATCGGAACAACAGTCATACAGACAGCCTGTATGATCATGACAGGGCTGCAATGCAGGCAGTCTCCTGAATCACCTGTGGGGCCTCAAAAGGAAATCCTTGCACCGTCAGATCACTTTTCACACCAAAAGCACCATGAAATTGTGTACTTCAGATGATCATAGTAAAGATTTGTCGGCATGGCCTACCATAATTCTGTGGAGCACCAGATGTGCTGGTCTCTTCTGCCATCAGCGGTGTGCTGGACAACCGGTTGAGGTTGGTGTTGCAGTCAAAGAATATGTCCTCAGTGCCATCACCATTGCTGACAATTGAGCCTGAATCATCCTCATCAGGCTCATCGTCTGAGTGAGACTGCATAGACTCCTTGTCTGTTTCCCTGTTCTGCAGCCGCTGCTCCACCACCATGTTTGTCTCAAGTTGCCGCTTCTCATTCTACACAGACAAGATGCTGCGTCAGATCTTTAGTGCTGCAGTGTATTTATCTCAAGCTGCCGACTCTTGTTCTGCATTTACGTTTCACACAGACAAGGTGCCGAGTCTGGTCTTTAGTGATGCAATTGTGTGACTCTAGCTGCCGCTTCTGCTTCTACACACATGAGGTGCCTGGTTCAAGCCTTCTTCGATGCAATGTGTTTGGCTGCAAACACATTGCCTCAAGCTGCCGCTCCTCATTCTACAAAAACAAGATGCTAAGTTGCAATGCAATATGTTGGTCTGGCTGCAAACTTCCCAGAATGTCTCTGCCAAAGCTAGCTGGCTTTGCAGCAGTCACATGAAGGTTACAGCTGTCAGAAAGCCAGCACACAGGCTGTACATGCAAAGTTACGTAGCAAGCCTTAGTAACAAGGTCTTCTGAGGCAGTGGCCCTGATGCTGGAGAACATGGTACCAGCAAACACACAGCAGAGTGTCTTCGCTGACGCCTTGTCCTCAAGCAGCAGGGCTGGTGACCACCTCAGACAACACAAGTCCATGGCGTCACAGCCCAGTTGGTAGGATTTGCCAGCCACAGCATTAGCATGTAGGCTCCTTTTGACATGCAATACAGCTCCAAAAGCTCCGCCCGACTGTTCATGCAAACTTGGCTGAGCAGCAGTTAGCTGACATTTGCAGCATGATCAGAAGCAAGACAGACATGATATAATGTGGTGTGACACAGCAAGAAGGACACAGTGATCACGAAAGCTGGATGATGGTGCTTGCTATATATGCTTTCTGCGCATGCCTCCTGTCCAGGCGTCGGACTGCCATTGCAATTTTGCAGCAACAGGCGTTCTGTGGAATGTGCTGACGGCAGGAATCAAAGCATCACCTCTAGCTTGTTGACATGGTCAATCAGGACGCGCCGCTTGTCAGCTTCTGCTGTCATGTTGCTGTTGTAGGCCTGGTGGCGCTCCAACAGCACCTGCTCAACATAAGCTTGCACCTCTGGGCCAGCACCCTTGGCTGCTAGCTGCTGCCTCACTTCAGCCAACAGCTGTTGCAGCTTTGGGTCAGCAGAGGAGCTCCTGCAAGGTATTCAGCAGAGTCTAATGAGAGTAAAGACATGCAAAGGAGTGAGCACATTATGGGCAGACAATGTGCAGCTTTTGGTCAGCAGAGGAGCTCCTGCACGGCAGTGAGCAAGTCTGATATAACTGTGTATGCAGGAAGGAGTGAGCAATCTTGACCAAACTATGACACAGCATTTGCCAAGATCGGAACCAAAGCTGAGGACAGTTTGGAAATGTGAGCAGGGCAATATCTGATAAATGTCAATGCAGCTCTGGTGCATGCAAAAATCTGTGGGCTTCACATGCTGCGGTGGGCTGTGCCAAAGGTGGGCAAAGAAATGAGCGTTGTGCACGGAGTCACTGTCGAGAAAGAGTTGTTCCCATGCCGAGGAGGCAGCAGTCAACAGCTGCAAGGGCTCCTCTGAGCTGCACTGACTCTTTCTTGACAGAGACATCCGCTTCTACCAAAGGGCAGCTGCAGAAGCCCTGTTCAGCACTTGACTTTATCAGTGTCTCAGGTACTGAAGGACGGAAACGGCAGTAAACATAAGGCATACGGCAGTAAACATAAGGCATACGGCAGTAAACATAAGGCATACGGCAGTAAACATAAGGCATACGGCAGTAAACATAAGGCATACGGCAGGCAGATCAACCACTCTGCAGGTATGTCGAAAATACTGGTGCGGCAGACAAACAGCATCTTGGACATGTACTGACTAACAGCTGCACAGATGGTCAGGTGCCTGACAACTGCAAGATGTGGTGCAAAGATGCTTCACCTGCCAGTCTGAGACGCAGCTGACGCATTGAGCTGCATGGCACCTCCAATGGTAGCTGCAGATCCTTGAATCTTTGACTGCAACAAAGCGGTGACCGCTTGAGTTGTCTTGACTTGCATGTGTTTGTGATGGGCCACTTCTACACTCAAAACTATTTGTGGCAAGCCGCAATGGCACACAGCATTGCTGCAGCGGTCTACAGCGCAATCTGGTAACAGCGTGCCCTTGTCAGCGGCATCAACGGCAACAATTTTCAGTTAAGCCAATGCAAGCTTGCATTGGCATGTGTATGCACAAACGATGCTGACAAAAGACATGCACAGCACGTTTTGTGTCACAGCTGAGATCAAGAGTGGTACCTTCTCTGCTTGAAGAGTAGTCACCCAAGCTTGCTTGTCATCCCTGCAGACCAAAAACTGATGATTTTTGTGTTATTTCAGCCCTTAGAGCAAACCTCTATAATATCATCAATCCCGTTGCGTATAGGCAATGAGCCTGGCACAGAGGGCATCAGCAGCACAGGTCAATGGTGTTCCAGTCTCCATCAAGTCCAGCCAACTTGTCCCAAGTCAAGCAGAGTGTGCTTGAGCAGCACCCAACGCTCATGTTCGCAAAGCAGGATGGGGTTGCTTATGGCTAGTCAATGCTGGTGCAGTGCAGTGCAGCAAAG
Source organism: Trebouxia sp. TZW2008 (assembly GCA_002118135.1). Classification (NCBI taxonomy): domain Eukaryota; kingdom Viridiplantae; phylum Chlorophyta; class Trebouxiophyceae; order Trebouxiales; family Trebouxiaceae; genus Trebouxia; species Trebouxia sp. TZW2008. Next base: position 8,051 of record BDIU01000561.1, read on the forward strand.
ACAAGCGTACTCTGTCTCTGCACGAAGCTTGATTGATGCTGTGCCGCTGTTGACGTAGAACTTTCTGGAGTCTGCCTCTGAGTGCTGAATTGCGCAAACCTGCAAAAGCAGATTGGTTCACTGTTGCGCCACTTGATCCAGCCAAGACAATCTGTGCTGAAGAAAGTGATGCAGTTGAGCCAGCTGTACCTGCAAAGGCACCTCTCCTTGGGGTGTCAAATCTGAGTTTTTGTCAGCAGTTGTCCTGTCTCCACTAGTACGAAAGGAATTGCTGGTTGTTCTGCAGTAAACGTTCAGTCATGAGTACTCGGACTTGCCACCAACTCTGCCAGGCTCAAACATCTCCTGTCAAATACCTTTTTGATTCCAATACCCCAGTCTCAGTGCCAATTGTTACTACTTCCCCTTCACGGCGCAGAGTCTCCAGCAGCTGTGGCAAATTGATGCCATGCATCCCAAAGATCTGCATGTCATGTCCAGCCTCTTGCATTCAATTTTTGGCACACACCTCAGCAACCCCTTGCATACCTTGTAATATCTCAGGACACCGTCCTTGACAACAAACACACGGCGCCTCCATCCCTTCCCGAAGTTTACGTATTTGAGCAGAACCCCGCATGTAATCTGTACAAGGCAAAATGCTGAGTTACTGATCTGCTGCAGATCGAAAAGTCCAGTGGTCTTCGCCCCACCTGTGAATTGCCGTTGTACTGAGCGCCTGGAGGCAGATCAGGCTGCTTCAATGCATCGTTCAAATTTGACATGCTGCTGTGATTGCTGCAGCAGCGCAACTGCCAACCAGCCAGGGCTCAAACACTAGGGGACATCTGCAACAGGGACTCCCTATCTGACGAAGCTCCTTACTCTGCTGTGATAACACTGCAGCTGTGATCGCAAATCTACTCGACGAAAGCTCTGAGGCGAAAGCTCTAAAGCCCGTGCCACTACGTGCTGAGCAGCTCCTAGTGTCCATGTGAAAGAAGATGAAGCATTTGGCAATGCGTTTTAAAACGTGCATGAGAGTCATTGAGAGACTGCATGCGAGCGAACACCAGTTGCGCACTGCCGACAAGCAGCATAGACGGTTGGAATTGATCGTTGCGTCACGCGTGAGTGGCCCATGGTAAGCCAATTGCGGCGCCGGTGTGTAGATCGCACACCGATGATGGAGTTCTCCGCAAGGCTTCGCGGGCGTCTGTCAATGCAGTATCACTGATGCACCTTTGTTTACATATGGGGTACTGCCGCAGTCAGCCTGCTATGTGGCCAGCGCATTGCGTAGCAGACAGCAGTGAGGCACTTGCCTCAGAGCCTGTAAAGGAGCCATGTCATACTTCGACAGAAACAGTAAAGCACAACTTGCACTCAGCCGTTTACAATCACTGACTTGATGTCAGCTTGTTTGCTGCTACGTGCTGCTAACAGCACTCAGCAGATCAGCCATACAAGGACAAACACACCATTCAGAGCAGTCCACCAAAACTTGCTGCCAAGTGCAACTTGTATACCAAGTACATGAGTAACCGTACATAGAATAAATGGCTGCAGAGACTCACTGACTACACAGCAATGGCTAGATCACCATTTTGCCAAAGATGGCTTGCACAGTAAAGCCAATGCTGGTTTATTCAAGGCGGGCTGGTGGTCTCTGTGCTGAATGGTTTTCCAGCTTTGTCTGCTTGGTGTGCCCCGTCTGTGCCTTTGGCCTCAGCATTTTGCTTGAGGTCTGACGGCATCGACTGAGCCGCAGGCCCTGCTGAGGCAGATGCAGGTGCAGCACTTGCAGGACTGCATCAATGCGCATTCAATCAGCCCAGTTTGCAATGAACTAAAAAGGCAGGAAATCAACAATAAAAACAATGTGCGCCATGCATGTCAAAGCTGACATGGCACATGCATAATGACATGCATTGAACATGACAGGACATGCATTGGCAGACTGACAAAAGTGCATGTTTGCCATGCATGTAATCAGTGTACAAGTGATGTCATTGTCTTGTTCGTCATTGCAGCCAACATAGGTTACAAAAGATTGACAGCTCACCGACTGGCACTTTGACTTCTAGGCGTATGCTGATTACTGTTCCTGCGGCTGATGTTATTGCTGTGCGCCCACCCCCGGACATGATTGCCCATCTGAGGCTGCTGCTGCTGCATTTGTTGCTCAAGCCCCATGCCAGGCATCTGATACGGCACAGCCTGCTGTGGCAGGTAGGGACTGCACATGGCAGGGGAGGGCATCTGCAGGGGGATGCCCTCCTGGCCTGGGGCCACAAAGCCGTATGGGGCTGGGGCCATGGGCATGCCTGGAAAGGCCATTTGGGAAGCGGGGAACATGCCAGGCATGCCTTGCATTGGGTGCACTGCACCGGGCATGGCCAATCCAGGAGGCATGGCCTGCATTGGCTGGCCCCCTGGGCCTATCACGTATGGCATCCCCTGCAAGAGCTGTAGGCAAATCTGACCCAGTATGTAGTCAAGAATTGAGAGCCAAGCAGTACTTGCGTGCCCACAATCCTGTAACATCATGCGGTTGGCAAAGTGAGGCACATGCAATGCTTGCATGCTCACAGCTGTACTGAGGCATGCATTTTTTGGAGCGAGAGCTGTCCTAGAAGCGGCGCTAACAATCCCTGATATGTAGCACAGAGGCTGGTCTTGGACTGCCGGCAGTCTGCGCTTATCACAAGCTTGCGTGCTGTCAATGCATGTGTTGATTTGCCCAATGCTGCATCATGTCAGCCCTTGCGCCCGCAACAGACCTGTGCTTCAGTTGCTGATTCTTGGCTTTGACACATTGTCCAATGACCAACAACTCAAGAACAGGTACATTGCGGGTGCGCGTGCTGATGTGGTGCATCGCTGAGAAAACAGTCAGCAAACAGGAGCACAGTTGCATTCAAGCACACAACTCTTGCGGATTGCCTAGAACATTGACTCAATCTCGATATTGCTATGGCCCAGTGCAGCACAGTGTCAGCATCAGGTTGTGCTGCCTGACCTGCATGGGGATAACCTGGACCCCTGCACCTATGACTATCGGGCACATGCGTTCAGGGTGGTGCATAATGGTAGCAAGTGACAAAACACATATGCTGTGACAGACAACGCAAGCGCGCTGTGCCTGACCTGCATGGGGATGGGGATGTACTGGCCCCCTGCACCCAAAGCTGCTGGGTGCATGTATTCAGGGTGGTGCATGGGGCCCGCCATCATCAACCCAGGGGGGCCTGCTGGGCTGTGGGGGGCGGACCCCGGGGAAAAAGGTCCCTGCATGCTGTGAGTGGGCATGCCGCCGCCTAGCTCTGGGAACTGCATGTGCCAAACATATACTGTGATAGTCACATGTTCTGAGATTTCTAGTTGACTGCACCTTTTGTCGGTTTGCTCAGCTTGCATCAACAGCAATGCACTGTGTGTTTTTCAGGTAGACTCTGTGAAGCAGGAGATGCAGCAGAAAGGGTGTGTTACAAAACGGACTGACTGCTGACAACAGAGAAAGCTTTGGCAAGAAACGTCATCTCAGGACATGACAAATGATTGGCAATCACTAGAGCAGACAGGCGACTGAATTCAAGACAGCAAAACGGATTGGGCAGTGCTCATAATGCATCACATGCATAGAGGCAGTCTGCATTTTGCACAGCAGGCAAGAAATTCACCTCAGAGCTGTAGGTAGGGCGGATGTACATGCCTTGCTGCATGCCAGGCATCTCCCCATATCCAGGATCAAATCTTGGGAAGCTGCAGTGCCATATCAAACATCACGGTTCAATAACGTGAGTCATGCAAACGGTACAGTAGCAGAAAGGGCAGCATCACATCAGCCACTGTGATGTCAACTCTGCCGTAATTGGCGTGATATCATGCCTTGATGCACACACATTTGCACATTTGTGTCAAGGCATATTTACAGCTGTGGTGATGCTGAATGCTCAGCAGGTGCAACTAAGGCACCAGCACGTTTAAGCTGGCATTTCTTGACGTTTCTGCTGCAAAGCCAGGATGAGGCGACAAGCTTACTTGTACCCTCTACGATAGTCAGGGTCTTGCAAGTCCTGCTCTCTATTCCTGAAGACAGCCTTTCTCTGGTCTGGCCTGCCTGGGGGGGCTCTACCCCTGCCAGCCATGGGCCCAATGTTGGGGGCTCTGCCATTCATGCCCCGCATGCTGCCATCATGCATGGCAGAGGCATCTGAGGGAGGCAGACCAGCCTCGGCATTCTGCTGCATGCCAAAAATGCGAGCTCTGGCTTTGGAGTAGTCCTGCTCACGCTCCTGAACAGTCCTGCAACAATCCAGACAGCAATGGTGACAAGAATCTTTGCGCATTCTGGCACAGGTTCTGAATGTGTAGCCCAAACCCTGTCTTGCCAAGCCAACTTGTTATGTGCAACACAATCAGGACAAATGTTGCAAACATGTCTTGCCAAGCCAACTTGTTATGTGCAACACAACCAGGACAATTGTTGCAGACATGTCAAGGCATTATGGGCAGACTGCATCTGGTAGCAACATACAGCTGTGAGCATGCTCTGCCAAAGACAGTCAGCAACCCTGTTTTTTTGACAAAGAGATCTGAGAAGTGTATCAGCAGGTCTGTTAATGTCACAGGGCAATCAGCGTATTGCAGCTGCAAGTATGCAGTCAAAAGCATGAAAGGTGAAATGTCAGGCAATTGATCACTTAAAACAGCCAACAGCAACTGACAAGCTGCTGATGCCGTGTTGCAGTGCAGCTGCAAAACACAGTCATGAGGATGACAGGTGAAATGCCAAGCACTTGACTACCCCAGATAGTGAGTGACTGCTGTTATTTAGTTGCAAAGCAGCTACAGAATAAACAGTCAAGAGCATGACATCATCATCATTACCATCATTCATAACGTACTTGCTTGTCAGTGGGGTTCTGTGACCCTAGGGGGATACAGAGGCAATGACAGGTGCAAAGCAATACAGCATCACACAAAGCAGCCAATAACGATTGACTATGTGCTTTTGCCCTGCTGCAATGCAGCTTTTAACAGACAGCCAACAGTGACCCTTGAGATGCCAAATAGAACAGCCAGCAGTGATTGATTACCTGCTGTTGCCCTGCCCAGCTCCTTCACCATTGGCAGCAGCAGCAGCTGCTCTAGCAGCTCTGTCTGCAGCTGCTCTGTTCTTCACCAGAACACGTGGAGGAGTCTCAACCCGGCGTTGATCCCTGGAGTCAGCCAACTTGACATCTGCTAACCGAACCTGCAGGCAGGCATGACCCATTTGTTGCAGCAGGTCTTTGGTGATATGTATCAACAGTGTAGTGTGCTACAAGCAGATTGCAAAGTGATGTGCAAATTTGACTCACCCCTGGCAAAGCAGTTATCAGCGTCCTTCGAGCCAATATCTTGCCCTGGTCATCACCCTCGTCTATGGTTGAGGTGTCCAGGCCATAGTACTGAGCAACACGATGGCAAAGCAGCCTCTGCAATGAACCAATGGAGTAAGAGCAGTGCCCAGTAATGCTGCAAGCTTGGAACAGCAGACTATGCCTACTTGACTTGCTAGATCAAGATTCACTCACCTGATAGCCTGTGAGATTGGCGTCGAAAGTAAGATCCTTCTCAGCACCCTCCCGCACAAACTTCTCGACATCAGCTTCAAATCGCAACACTGCAAAGACACAGACCAAGTGATGCTCTGCGCGCAGTCGGGTATGCTTAAGCGTCTGAGCATGGAAGCAGTTCTGACCTTGTAGCCTGTATTTCTGGTTTATCAATGCGTCTCGGATTGCAGTATCAATAATGGGCTGGGGTGCGGAGCTGCTGCTGCAGCTTTGTGCGCTGGAGGCACTGGCGAGCTCCTCGCTCTCACCAGGGCGTCCCTCGTTGCTGCTGTAACGAAGCTCGCTAAATTCAGCGACTCAAGTCAATTTGCATTGCAGGCAGAACATAAAGTTGCGAGTCTCACCTGCCGGTAGCAACAGCAGACGGCTGCGCGTGAGAAGGCTGAGGTTTATCTTCTTTGAGGGAAAGCTTGTTAAGAGCTAGTTTATCAAGATCTTCCCACGAGTCAGCAGGCTGCTCAGAACCTGCCATAAGCCCACCCTTCAGACAAGCACCCAATGCTAGGTGCAGGCATCAACCTTCGTACAATGCTGGTGGGCACACAGCGCTGCTCTTAACCCGTTCCAGTCAGTATGGCATTCTGCCTGTAAAAGGTAGCGACGGCGTCTTACGCATAAGCAAGAAGGAAACTAAAGGGATGACAAAAGGCCTTGCCTCGAGGGACATCTGTGATGCAGTGACACTGAACAGGTGGCAAATTTGGTGGCAAACTTGACTTCATTGCGACCTGCAACTGCATCTAGACGACGTTCGCCAGCGGCATCCTGCGAGGCCATGTACGTCACAGCCTAGTAGTATATGAGACCAGCTGGCTGGCTGGCTGAATAGTCCATTTGCATACAGCAGCCTGTAATCGCATATGCTAGCCATAATTTTCCATTTCATACATCCTGCAACTTTCAGAAATGAAAGTTCTGGATACGTTTCACAAGTTCGAGCTGCATGGCATGAAAAGTGTCAGACCAAAAGCAATCTTTTATCACTATCATACACAGCTCCGAGCTTTGGGGTCCAGTGTACACATGCAAGCATGACTTAAGTCAGTGCACTCTAGAGTGTCTACTGTTTGACGACCTGAATAGCATGGGAAGCACACTTTGCACAATACCATCCGCATGCTTTTTGGCATCTCAGACTGAGCTCAATATGTAGGCACAATGTTTTGTCACTAATTCCTGCCAGCAGCTGCTGCAGATATCCATCTGCGCCAGTGGCGTACTAGTTCTAGTACCAGTAATGTACAACAAAACTCCAGTCAAAGCCTTGGCATCAGACTAGCCTGGTGCTGCATATCTATTGATGTGCTGAACCTCCAGATGTGCTGCAGCAGGCCTGCCTTGATGAGACACAATAGTGTGCTTTCCCACACCAGATCACCAGCAAACTCTACTTCGGCCAAGTTGGGAGCTTTTCACCACTTCTCATTTGCAGGCCGTAGATCCAATTCATGTGTCCACGCGGATGAGTCTTGTTCATGCAGTGCCCAGTACGTGTCAGCAATTGCAGACGGCTTCAGAAAGTCTTCATCCTTTTTGCCTGTCCACTTCTCTCTGGTTCTTGGCAAGTCCACCACGCCATCAATGTTCACATGTGCAATGTGCACTTTCTGCACAGCAAAACTTGCAGCACTCACGATATTAGACAAGAGATGGAACGGAGTTGACGCCATGCAGACTGACACGTAGGCCTACGTCGTCATGGTCATCACCGTCAAGCATTTGCGTTTCTGATGTCTAAGCTGATATCATGTCACCTGCTGCGTCCCAAAACAACACAGCAGCAGATAGTGGCTGCAGTGTGTGACTATCTAACAGGCCAACTACATCTTCTGGAACATCAACATCTGCTGCACGCTACGCAACAGTGTCAAAGCACTCTCTTGCCTTGATGATTTAATGCAGGAAGCACAAGGACTCTGGCACAGCACAAGCTAACGTCACGGCGTTGATGCTCAACAAGCTGAAATCAGAACTTGTGGCAGACCTTGCAAGGTGAGATGCCTTGATGCGCTCAAGATGCGAAGTGCCTACCTGCGGCTGGAACTCTCGCGCTAGAGACTGTGCAAGGGAGCGTAGAGCAAACTTGGGAGCTGAGAGCAAAGAGAACTTTGCGCCTCCCCTCAAGGCAGCAGTCGCCCCTGCAAAACTGTAATAGTGTGTACTGGTCAATGCTGCAGTGCATGGCTCAGGATGAGTCATGCTGGGAGAAATGCTGCCGGCAGCGCATATGCTTATACAGAGAATACTCCAGCAGCACGACTTACACGTTACCTTCTGAGGTTGCAGACTAGTCCGTTACACATACAGAGCTGACCTGAGAGGCTGTTTTTACATGTCATGGTTTTGCAGGGCAAGACATGCTCTTGATTGCATGATAGATTGCAATGATTGATTGCTTGATTGCATGCATGATTCCACAGTTGCAATGATTGTGATGATTACTGCATGATTGCAAAATGGGAAACATCAATGTTGCCAGTAGGGCTCAACAAGACAGCAAAGAGACCAGGAATTGGTGCGCTGGTGGCAGCTGAAGGGGCAGAAAGCACCTGTGAAGATGATTGTTCCTTTCTGGTTCTCTATGAAAGCTGGCAAAACCTGCAGCAATAAGTTGCTTGATAATGCAGTCTGACATGCATCAACAAAGCATTTTCTGCATTAGCCCAACATTGCATGAGCGCGGGCAAAACACAGCAGCTCCTGTTGCGTCACCAACAACATCATGACCAAAGATCGACTCTCGTGCGTGTGAAACATATGTAATGCATATGGCACAATGCAATACACATGTAACTCAGTGCGCAGCATCACCGCTGTGTGTTGCCCTCCAAGCTTGCATGCCTTACAATGGCATTTTCAAGGCATGTGTGTAAGCAGGTTTGACCACGCATTTGTTCATTCCAATGCATGCTAAACCGGCTCAGCAGGTCCAGCTAGGTCTGTACTGGAGCAATCAACTGTCTCCAACCAGTTTAGTCCTGTGCTATCCTAAACTCATCTGTACTGCATGCAACACATGCATGTGTTGCAGCTCATATCAACAATGACTGAATTTTCTGCAATGGCTTACTTGCTGTGCTGCTGCCAAAGCTCCAACCACTCCTGACGAAAAGGCAGCCTGGAAGTCATCAGGCTTGACGTCAAGCGCACCTGCATCACATTCATGCATAACATACAAAACTACGCACAGGAGCTGGGCTCAGAGGCCTTGCTAGGTAAGTACAGTCGCTTAGCAACCAAGTCTGTTCACATGCTGAATCATTTCAAATGCACCGACTGCAAATTGTCACGAATTATGGGACCTGCGTCAGCTCCAATGCATGACATGCTGATCAATATCTTGCCACATGACTGGCAGCGCCAAACAATCACAACAGTACAAAGGACCAAATCAGATGGGTGCAGCAAATGATGCTGCATTGATTATCAGATACTCACTTGGTGGTGGAAATGTCACACCCCCAGGGCCAGCATTGTAGATGAGAACTTCTGGGTGACCCAGCTGCTCTTTGATCTTATCAAAAGCGGTAACTACGTCAGCCGGCTTGCCTGTAACACGAAATCTGCTCGCCACATATGTTGAGTATCTAAACGCCAGCCAGCAACTGGCGCACACCACGTCTGGGCATGCATGCTTGCTTGCAAGATGGCGTTGCTCTGTTGCGTCCAATGCTGCATGGTAGCAGCGCTTACCAATGTCAGTGGGCAACGACAAAGCTTTGCCGCCAGATTGATTGATCTCAGACTCGACAGGCTTCAACTTGTCAAGGGACCGCGAGAGCAATGCTACAGAGTAGCCCTTTGAAGCAAACTTCTTGGCCGATGCGGCTCCAATTCCTGACGCAAGCACTCAACTGTGAAACATTGCATGTAACAAGCTGCAGCGCTCTTTACTGGACGGACGAGACCACGCGCAATGCTGCGTGCAAAGACCGTACCAGGACCCACGCCAATGACCACAGCCACCCTTGATAGCGGCGCCATTGCAGATGATCCTTGCAAGCTGCTCGGACTACACACGATGCTCTGCGTTCAGCAGGAATGCTGCACTCAGTTTTGTTGTCTCGCGATCGCATGAGCAATGTCGTCATGCATTTGCAACAGATTGAGCGAATGCCGGCACGTGCACGTTTTTGCACGTGCAATCAGTAAACGTTATATTGATCAGATCACAAGACTGCAGAACAGTGCAGTGCACACACAGGCTCTACACAAGCTACACAAAAAGCTTGACGCACAAGCTAAACAAAAAGCTTGCCGCTTTTCTCTCCTGAATGCTCAAAAGTGATCTGAACCCTGGCCCTGTGATCTGACAAACCTCCAGCATCATTTGCACACACAACAAATACCCACCACCTGACATGCTTTGTAAAATTGAGGGCGACAACAAGACAATCAGACACCCGAACCCCAAGACTTGCCAGCTTTAGTTGAGCCAACTAAAACGCAGCGCTGCACCTGAAACTGCTAGTGAAGCGCTTCACGTGATGACAGACAAAACACCATGGTCTATAATAAGACTGTCAACGTGATGACAGACAAAGCATCATGGTCTATGATAAGCCTGTCAACATGGCACATGCATGCGCAATCTGATGTATCTCGATACAAAGCTGTGCAGGACTATTTGACACGGCGCAAGTAAATCAAAGACACTGGAAAACCTGGGTTACTTAAGAAGCTTCTGCTAGACCAAATGATGCGGCTCACAAAGACACATTGACCACTGTGACTAGTCTGGCATCTTCACACTGATTTCAGATCCATGCTGGCAGATTGACGTGCTGAGTCATTGCGCAAGCGTTTGTGCCTTACAGAACCACCACCTTAATGCTTCAACAAAAAGCTATAGACTGAAAGGCCTCTCTACCTTCTGAATCAAATGCAACATTTGTACTGTACAAGCTTATAACCTGCATGAAAACTGCTGATCAGTACTAAATGAGGCGGCTGATGAAATGCTGCTATGACAAAAGCGCCGTATGTGCTGTTTGAGGATGTATGTCAACCGTCCTTGCTTTCTTTGCCTGTCTGCCAGGGCTTTGCAATCTGCTGGCCAGTTTAGCTGCAATTTGCTTTAGCCCATCAAGCTTCTGAGCAGATGCGAATGGCACAACTTTGCCATCATTGTCACTGTCCAAGTCAACTGCTTCAGGCGTCTTCAATTGACTGCTGACGGCTTGCAGCTGTTCAACTAACAACTGTCTTGACTCTGGGTCATTGGCAGTTTCAGCAATCAAATCTTGGCACATACTCAACACCTCATTGTCTGACTTCATGTTCGTCTTTCTGGACTTATGTGATGATTTGTGATGCTTGGGATCAATGCCAGCATTCAGGTCATGGCAGCAAACGCCAGCTGCATTTATGTGATCAAAGTATCTGCCAACAATATGGGTGATTTCCGGCCACATTGCGAGTTGACTGAGGGTGAACTGCATTTGACAGCCGCGCTTGCAGGACTCTCCTCTTGCAACCTTCCCGACCCGTCTATTGGGGAGCCGCTCCTCTTTCAATTGCTGAATGTCCACTGGACCTGTGATGCTGAGGTCTTCTGGACCATATCGACAGTGCAAGGTCTTTTGACTGAGATGTGAGTTTGACTGTAGCCGCTTGAAGTCAGTGGGGGCTCGAGAAGCCTTGGCTTTGGAGGAAACAAAGGCTGTGCTGCCTCTCAGCTCCTCACCTGCAGACCCAAGAGGCTCCATAGGTGCAGGCAGAATGCGCCTAAACACTACAAGCTGGAACTGCGTTCGGCACCTTGAATGAAGTCTTGGACTCTGTCTGTTCTGAGGTATACTTCCTGCAGGCACTTGCCTCTGTTTGGCCCTACTTTGATGACCCTATCGCTCCAAAACAGAGCCCTGAAGTCAAAGACGCCCTTTTCGGGGTCTTGCACTGTGCCGTGGAAGGAGCGCTTGGCTGGTTCACTGTCACGAATCAAGCTAGGATCGGCAACGTCTGACATGAGGCGTCGTGGTAACCCGAACAAGGCGCTGAGCACTAAAGCATTGCTACGGGATGCCTTTTGAACAGGAGTTGTGTGTGATCACGACTTAGAAAGCTCGACTCAGAGCAATTTGTGCCTCAGGAGCTGCATCAGGTTCATCTTGCATCGCAAGACTGTCTTGCAAGCAATCGGTGCCCTTTGCAAAGTGCAATGGTCTGCTGAATCATGATCAGCTGTGCAGAGCAGAGTCGATTGTGTGCAATTTTGCTTGTGCATGATGAATGTCTTGCAACAGCATGCATGTCAGCCATCACCGAGAGCTCAAGTATAGTATACGACTTGGAAAGTTAAGATGATCACAGTCAGGGTCGAGCTGTTGCTGAAACATGTGCCATGCTATGTATATCCTCATCCGATAAGCACCATCAGCAAACAAGTTGTCAAGGTCAGAGTCCACAACGTTTGCACACATGCAAGGGGCGTCCTAAAGTCAAACACAAGGGAGAGACAGCATCTGTATGATCTACAAATGCTGCACTTTAGTAAACTGCATCAATTAGACAGCGTCTGCGCCATCCTCCTCGCGCTTCTTCCTGTGCCTCCTCTTTTTCTCTCCAGAGTCCCCAGCCTCAGCTTCAGCTGCAGCTTCGTCACCAGTCTCCCTGTGCTTGTGGTGCCTGTGCCTATGCTTGCGCTCCTGCATTACAACATACTGTGTCAGCTGCAGAATTCGCAGCAAATTGCAAATGCCTTCTCATCCAGGCAAGGAAAAGTCCCAAAACATTGTGCTGTTGTATAGGTGCATTGTAAACCCCCTGAAGCTGTAGGTGGCCTGCAGCCAAACATGGTGTTGCAAGTATCATTAATATGCAAGTATATTCGCAAACAGTACAGGACTGTAAGCAGCTTGTATTGAAATGCATGTCCTCACAGATGGACATCATGTGGCAGCTCCCTAGGAGCGCCATACCACTATGATGAGTGTAGGCAGTGCTGATGTAGAAGGTTTTGCTTTTGTTGGGTGATGCCAGAGATGATGTTGGCCTTTTGGGCAAGCTCTGCTTCAAGTGTTTTTTTAGAAATAGAAGTGCCATCCTTGCTTATTTTGAGATATGGACTGCAGCAGGCACCCACAATATGGCTGCATATTGCCACATATATGCAATTGACCATGGTGCCCATTCACCTTGTCACACCAAATGCAAACCTCAGCGGCTCACAACTACAGTCAACAGCCGACAAGGCCTTTTATCACGGCTGCTGGGCTTGAGATTTGAAATTGATGTCATGCATACACTTGGAGTTTTGCTGTCAATGACTCACCCAAAGAGACATGCAATGACATTGGGTCAACTGCACATGTCTTGTCCTAGACACGATGCCCAGGCTGTGTTCTAGGATACATCTGAATCTTGCGACCAGTAAATGGACAACTGTATGTCATTCATTTTGAGGTCTGTCTGTGCAAAACTTGTGCAACAGCTTTTCAGTACCTTAGTGTCGCCTTCCTCAACCAAAGGCTCAGGAACAGCAGTCTCACTCACAATAGTGCGGGTGGCCACTGCAGAGTTGATAACAGTGCCAGGGCCCCCCAGGATGGGCACAGGGCTGATCTCAGGGGGAGGGGGGGTGTATCCGGGCTCAACAACGGGGTACACCACATTGGTGGGGGTGCTAGCGCGCACAGGGGTCACTGCTGCCTGCATGCCATTACCATGGCAGCTCAATTGTTTTTCATGCTTTTGTAGAGTTCAACACCCTGATGGAAGATAGCTGGCTGCAAGTCTGTTAGCTTCAGACTGTAAGCAAATGGACTGTGCGAGGCCAAATCTGCAAATTTGCTGTGGGTCACTGCCCTGATGCCACATAAGAATTGCAGAGTAGAGGTGAAGACATTCATTGGAAGGGTGCATCAGTGTTTGATGCACGCTGATTGGTTGTGACTTGCAACAAGCTTGATAGCGCAAATTGCACACCAGTGCATGGAATGCAGTAGCAGTATTCACATGCGGTGGCAGTTCATTGCAATGTCAGCTGCAAGCCATGTCAGAGGCAAGTTGCTTTGGGTTGCATTGACCTTTTCAGGGCTTCTCTGGTTGCTCCAGGCCACCAGGGGGACGGCTGCGGCGTCATTGGCATCTGGCAGAGTAGCACGCTCAGCCCCAATAAATGCCCTGCACCATGACACTTCTGTTTATTGATTGGAGACAATTCAATGTGACTGTACCTCAGACACATTTGGGAAGAAAAGCTTGCTCAGCCCCAACAAAAGCCCTGCACCATGACACTGCTGTTCAAGACGAGCGACATCACATGCTGTGACAGAGCCGCAGAGTTATTTTGAAAACCCACTGAGCCCCATCAAACGCCCTGCACAATTGCAACATCATTCAGGAAGACTCAAATAGCCAGATGCAGTACTTGTATCAGGAATACAACCGCAGAAGAAAAGCTTGAGCATGACAAGAATGAAATTGGTCAGGGTTGGATGCATGTGCAGGCGAGTTTGCCGTTGGTCTGCCATGCTTCACAGCAAAAGGTTATAAATCAACAGTATCACAAGATTCTGTTGGCAGCATGTTCATATGCACTGCTGTCAGACCTTTAACTATCTTGCCATATGCACAAGGCTTCTGAAAACAGCATCATTTGCATGCCAGAAGAACTGCTAGTAATATGGCCAACTGCAAGGGCAGCATGTGGCAGGCTTACTGGCCAGCCTTGATCTTGCCAGTGCCTAGGCGGCAGGCACGTGGAAGCCAGATTTGTTCTCATCAGTGCTAGCAACATGAAAACATGACCTGCTTGTGACAGTGCCAAGTGCATGCGGAGCAGGTCAAAGACTTGCTGGCCAGCTTTGATCTCGTCAGTGCCTGGGGCAGCAGGCTTGTTGAAGCCAGCCTGGTTCTCACTAGTGCTAACAGCACAACATGGTTGTGACACTGGCAGCTGCAAGTTCAAGTTGACACGGGCAACTGCAAGGCAGCAAGTTGGTGGCTTACTGGCCAGCCTTGATCTCATCAGTGCCTGGGGCAGCAGGCACATTGAAGCCGGCCTTGGCCAGATCCAGCTTGCAGCGGTTGGCCAGGGCCTGGTTGCTCTCATTGCCGGACGCTTCCAGCCTCTGTACGCTGCCCTACATCAGCAGAGAAACCTCTGCTGAAAGCATGTCAGGCAATACAGCTCTCAACACAGATGTTGTCAACAATACGATTTGCTTTGAACATGTCTCCATGAGTCTTGATGTCACGACATGCTCAAGCTCAACGCCATGTGCACCAATACTGCCGTTTCAGTTCAGGTGTCAATGGCTTTTGCGCTCATTCGGTACGCCGAACGAAGCAGGCTGATGGTGGTGCAAAGGGGAAGGGGGGGGGAAGGGGGGCGCTGAGAAGGTGGTGTTGGGTAGGGTTGACTCAAGCTGCATCAACTATTTTCAGGCCCACATAACTGTCAAGCAAGATGTGCTAAGGAGGAGGATTGAGGCACGCAGAGGCGACGGGTATGTAAGTGGGGGAGGGCTTTACCAGGAGGGCGTCAAGGGGGAAGGTGAGGGGGAGGCCGTCCTCCATGAGCTTGCACTGCTCCTCCACACGCCGCCGCACCCACTCCAGCTTGCTGCCCTCAATGCCCCTAGCCGCCTCATTCCTCAGCAGCACCAGCAGGCTCAGCACCGACGGCACTGCCAGCGCAAACAACGTCACCACAGCCTGCAGCAACAGGCAAATTTTGGTAACATAATTACACAGAAATTCAGAAGGGCTAAAAGCGAGGGCACCGCCAGCGCAAACAGCGTCGCCACAGCCTGCAGCAACAGGCCAGCATTGGCACAGCAGCAGTTTACTGTTACCCTTAAGGCACAACCACAGCAACACCATCACCATGGTGTTCAAGCCTGTTGTCTTCAGCGACCCAAGATGACAACATGATGAAAGTGGTACCCAGCAGTGAGGCAGGTGAGAATGTCAAGGGCTCTCAACAATGACGCCAATGACAATGCAATTGCTCTGGAAGTCAGTGCAGAACTGCACAACGCAGTGACTTGCTTCACACAGGTACAGCCCAGGGCAAAAGTGGCTTACAATGACATCAATGGTGATGCAGTAGGTACAAAACATTGCTTGACAAAGAAACAGCCTAAGGCAAAGTGGCTTGCAATGACCCCGATAATGATTAATAACTTTGGAGAGTCAAAGCAGATGTCCACAATGCACAACGTGGCTTCACACAGAAATAGCCCAAGGCAAATATAACTCACAATGACACCAATGATGATGCGTTACTCTCAAAGATGCATCACACAGAATCAGTTTAAGGCAAAAACGGCTTACAATGATACCAATGATGCTGCAGTTGCTTGAGAAATTCGTGCAGAACTCAAAGATGCAAAAAGATGCTTCCCGCAGGAATAGCCTCAGGCAGAAGTTGCTTACAATGATACCAATGATGATGCGGTTGCTCTGGAAGTCAGTGCAGAACTCCACAGGGTAGGCCTGGCAGCCATTGCAACCAGTGGCGGCCAGCAGGGCACGCGTACAGGTGTTGGTGACAGCACAGGAGCAGGTGCTGCAGCCTGCTGAGGCCGCCTGCAGCTGACTGCACCTGCAAGCACAGGCCAAACACTTCTCAAACATGCTCAATATAGATGGTTTACGACAGCACAGGACCAAAGTGGATGGCGACAGTTGATTCCTCCAGTGCGTACCTAGCTGGGCCTGCTGAGCCTCTAGCACACTTTTATGATGATTTCTGAAACAAGTGGACACACACAAAACATAGTGAAACAAAACAAAGCAAAGCAAAAGACAAGGCCAACAAGACGAAAGGACGGACAATGATGATGACAAAGACATGTGCAAAGTATTGTGCCTGATCCTTTTTGCTCTTGGCTCTGTCCATGTATGTTGTTTGTTGCACATCGAAAGTGAGGTGACGAGCTTCAGCATTTTGACATGATATCTGCTGCATTGTTAATGATCCATTTCAAAGGTTCTGGCATGCTGCAAGGTGAGCATTCAGTATGCACATGCATCGCCTGTTCACCATACATCAACAAAGGACACGCCTGCAGCCAAAGAGTGTGAATATGCAATGAGCAGTATGCACATGCAGACAGCAAGTGCTCAGACGCCAAATTTTGACAGCTGATGAAGAATGTGTCACTTGCACCAACTGGACATCTCCTCCTGCACTCAGTGCTTTTCTGTATAGTGAGCTTGCTTGAGTTTCACAGGATTGCTTACTTGAACTCCTGCTGCATGAAGACGTTTGCGTTGTGTGCGGAAAGTGCTGCGCCAAGCATAGCTCCCAGGATCACATGCAGCCCAAGGAGAAAGGCAGAGTTGCTCAACAAGGCTATGAGACCCTGCACAGGATGCACAAGTCAATCTGACCATTCAAGTTTACTTAGTTGGTGAAGCAGATTCCCAAAACTGCACTGATGAGCAAGCTTTGGGAAATCGCCGAGATTTCATATCGTAGCAACACTCAAGGATTTGTGCCGCGAAGAGACTGTTGATGTGACATGATGCAGCTGAATGCACTTTGGAGAACGATCCTTCGGTTGGCTGTTGTTCCCAACTATTCACGTCTGCAAATGCAAGTCTGTCAACAGCAACGCCCTGTCAAGCACACACCGGCACAGAAGCAAAATTTGATACACAAAACATATGCTGCAGAGAAGGAAAAAGAGATAAGAGCCTCACCAGCAGACCGGCAAAGCCAATGATACCCCAGTGAGTGTAAGCTTCAATCCTAGCTCTGCCATCGTTGTGCCAAACCTACAAGATTCACCAAATGACGGAAGGGAGTCACCTTAGAAAGGTACAGTGCTGACACCACTCTGTCTACCAGGTACAAGCAGCAAAGAAGCTTACGAAAATGAAGGCCAATATAGGTAGCACAGCGGCAATCATGGTTGCCAGGATGCACATCAGAGCCCCCTGCAACAACACACACAGCTCAGTGGAGGCTAAGCCAACTTGTACGAGTCGAGAAGGTCGATGCAAGCAGACTGTATGCAGAACTGACCACAGCTCGCAAGGCTCCACTGCCAACTCGGTATGGCTTCACAGTCTTTGGCATTGTAGAAGAGCCGGAAGGCTGCAACGGAGCGTTGCGTCCTCCTGAAGCCGTCCTTATGAATTTCGGTATCATGATTGCACAAGCCTGCATGCAATTCGCAAAGGTGACACACAGCAGCACAGTGTGCTAACATAGACTTTGACTATTGACGTTGAGCAAGGCTGACAGTGTGATGTGACACTTACAAGCTCAGTGAGCTTTCTGCCGACCGAAATCAATTCATAGGGCCGGCCCCTGCCCTTCCAATTGCTTCGCAACAGCCAAACAAGCTTGACAGACCTTCAGAGGTGAGGGAACCGTTTGTGAAGTTGGCTTCAGTTCATGTTTCGCAAAGACTGATTTACGTAACCCCTTCGTCTTCTTCGATGTCCAGCTAGCAGGCCCCGGTCAAACCAAAAAGTTTGCGCAGGTGCACACGGTCAATAGCAACGTGCACGAAAATCGCGGAGAAGACCGCAGTCCTGTTTGCGGCGTCGCCACCTGTCATGTCTCTACTCAGAAGTCCGAGCAGTCAACAACAAAGGCAGTGAGTCTGCATGTCGCTGTGAGTGGGAACTTCAGCTTGGCAGTGGAGCGCATGAAACGAATTACACCCAGAGTATGACCAGCCGCAATGCCGATCTCGTCGCAGGAGACGACATGGGTACGTCCACCTTGCCTGGTGCCTTGATCGAGTCGCTGCGATCGCTACGCTCGCTACGCAGCGCGTGTGCAAGCGGATGGAACGTCGTTGCTGTGCAAAATCGCAGCCATAACACATTAGACGGTACTGACACTGCGGATCCACCAGTCATTTGCAGAAGTCGAGTTGCTGTGGCTTGCAGAGACCAACGAGACTCTTGGACCACCTTCGCTGCATCCGCGGTCGAAACCTATCAGTGCCCTCGCATCAATTCGATGGCAGCGCATACTACTTCGAATTGTTCGCCAGCCCAGCTGACACACCAGATGGTGACGTTCAGCAGGACCAGCAAACACTGTACTCCAGTGAAAGCGTGAGTCGACCGTCTGCTCACTTGAGGGCTCTAGCAGTCACCTTTGTCTCAACTCGGTCAGCAGACTGACCATCCTTTACATTGAATGCAGATCCAAAGCACCTGCAACCCTGACTGGGCTGCGATCAGTTGGCCTGACGCCGTGAAGACACAGCTGCGCACCATCACAACCATCGTCCTTCATGTCTATGTGGCACACACCAGCCCGCATCAGGTCAAGCGGCCAGTACCAGGGCAGATTATCCCACACCATGCTGTTCTGGAGGCCACAGCTGGCACATGTTTGAACCTCGCCTCGGATGCTCCTCAGCATCACCCTGAAGCTCAGCTCAAGCAGCACATCGGTCACCAGGAATTTGAGTCTGCCACAGCCATCAGTGACAGTGACACCTCAAACATTCCAGATGCAGAGGCTGAAGCTGCAAGTGATACATCCAGCATACCAGATGCAGACAGTACACATTCACAGCAAGCTGAGCATGATGATGTTAAGACACCTTCACAACAAGACGCGAATGATTCAGAAAGCAATCATTCACAAGAGGACAGAAGTTATGCTGACAGCACAGCTATGGATCAGGAGCAACAGCAGTCTCGTCCGCAAACGGATGCTTCTCGGACAGTGTCATCATCATCTGTGATGTCAGCTGAGCAAGGGCAGTCTGGCTCTCAAGTGCATACGTCTGAAGCAATTTCAGGACGATCGCTTGTGATGACAGCCGAGATCAATTTGAATGAGCTGCATGTCTTTCATCCAGACCTTGCAGCCCTGAATGTGTGTCTCCCGCCCAACACCCTGGTACTGGAGTTGACGGAAGGCTGGTGTCTTTTCCCCTCTCTGGATGTTGCAAGCGCATCTGGTGATCAGGCACAGCATGCCAACCATGCTACTGCCAATGCGCCTGATACTCCTGGCAGCTCGACAGCCCAGGAACTGTCTTCAGCTGCAGGCTTTGCACCCACAATTGGCTCTTTGTCTGAGCAGGTACCTTTGACCTCAAGATACAATGCTTTTTGCTTTGTTACAGTGTGCATGTACGTTTTCTTATGTACTGTCTTTGCACCAAAGTGCCCATCAGCTTGTGTCTGAGCATGGCTGTAACGCTCATCAATGTCAAAGTTAATACTGCATGCTGCTTGCAAGCTGTGCGCAGCAGGGTTCTGCTTGAGAGGATGTTTTGCATCTCCAAAATGCAGCAATCCCTGGATCATTTGGATCACAGAGGCCCTGATTATCGAGAGCTTTTCCCTGTGCTGTTTTTCTTCAAATAAGCATTGTTTGAATGCGGTTTGGCCAGTTCTGCTGTACCATATCTGCTTGGGCCCTGCATGATTGAGAAGGTCTGTTGCACGCATATACATGTGTTCAGCACGATGTGCCCTGCACAATTGGGCGCATCTGTTGTATGACATTTGCACGTGCTTTCCTGTGCAGAAGGCGCGGCAGCAGCTGGCAGAGAGTCTGCTGAACAGACCAGCGCAACCAACATCACCTGCCACGCCTGTGCCTGCTGCCACAACTCCAGAAGTAGGCAGGTGATCATCAAATCCTGCCTGTGCACTGGAGCATACTGCTGTCACCTAGCAGATAAGCAGACTTGATTTAGCTCTGATTGCCTTCAGTCCATGTGCCTCAAAGCCAATGGATGACCACCTAAGTATGAAGGTGACCAAGAGTTTTTGACCATCCACTTGAGCATCTTGCTGTCATCTGACCTTCTGCTAAGAAGAGCTTGCAACTGCACACTGGTTGCGCATGTGTTCCATGCAAACCCAACAGCATCGCCAGCAAGCTGCAACGTCACCGCGTGCTGAATGCAGCTCTGAGCCTTTGCATTGTGTGAGCCATCAGGCTGAGCAGGTGGTTGAGCGCTGACTACTTGACTGTGCTCAAGCATTGGCACACACTGCCAGCACAACACAGTCACAAGCGAGGCTCTATGACGGGGTCTGTTGGACTGCTCAGCATACTTGGCAATGAATGAGCAGCAACAAGCGAATGCATGCAGCATATCTACCAACATGCTGCATGCAGGTTGAGGGGTCTAGTGAAGGCAAAGCTGGGATTCGCCTTTGGCAGCGGTCCTGATTTGGCTGGCCTGCACAGCCCGCCGGGGGCATCCTCAGAGCATCAAGCCAGAATGGCTTCAGCCCTGCAAGCCTCCACAAGTGGCAGGCCTGAAAAGGCGCTCAAGGTATGCCAACCTTCCCTGCTTCGCCATTTGCAGACATGCTTGCATTACGTGGTTCCAGGAGACATATCACAGCGCTGGCTTGTGCCCTTGTGTCAGGTCATGGCTGCCGTCAAGCTTGCTGCTACTTTGAGGTTGACAGCATCAAAGTAAGAGTGCGCTGCGTGTGACACTTTTATTTGCAAGAACAGCAGATCAGGATCGTGTTATACAGACCAGAACAGTGCGACAGACTTGTCCCTTTGCACAATGTATACAATGAACTTTTGTGTAATTGCAGGTGGATGTGGCTGGTCTTGACAAGCAAATGGTGACTCTCATGCGTAAGCAGCAACAGCTGCAAGCAGCGTTGGACAGGAAGGAGGACCTGTGCCAAACACTGTCACAGGTAGTCAAGCTAGCCTGACAACAATGCTCAGGAGCATCAAAACAAGCAATGCGAATCGTGCGCCTGTCTGTCAGCGCTACTGAGCGAGCACGCTTGAGCTGCACTGCAACTTGGGCTCTCATGTCATTAGAGTGTTTCCCTGTGATGCATGATGAAACGGCACAGCAGGAGGAACAGCACATTGCCAGCACATTACTACAAACACATATCATACTCTCACCCTGCTCACTGTGCATTTGCCCAGTAGATTGTGCTATTGGACCACAGTGGCGCTGGAACTGAGGCATGGGTTTCTGCCAAGTTCTGTGGAAAAGCTGACTTCATGTTAAGCGTAGGCACTGGATCATCACAACACAGCGCAACAGCAGCATCTGCGGCTGGACGCCCTACGGCACGCTCGAGAACAGCACAAGCAGCGCGCTGAAAACTGCCAGGCATGCATTGATGGCATGGCCAGGAGCCAAGATCTGTCCCGCACCATCCTCAAAGCACAGCTGCAGTCTCTGCAACATGCTTTGCAGACCCTCAAGGTATTATGTGTGGCTTAGCGACCTGCAATTCTGCTTGTGCACGCTGCATAGGATGTTCATTTTGCCTCGAGAGTGACTTTGTCATGCACAAGTTTTGAGTTTGATGGAGTGATCTGCGATGTGGTGAGGCATGCATTGAAGGCACAGCCAGAAGCCAGGATCTATCCCGCACCATCCTCAAAGCACAGCTGCAGTTTTTGCAAAACGCTTTGCAGACTCTCAAGGTACAGTGTAACAAGGTCAGAGCTTGCGCAGTGGAGAGTTGAGTCACCCAAAGGCCCAGGTTTGCATGCTCTGCAGAACTTGCCATGTCCCCTCAAGACATGGCTTTTGAAAAGTACCTGTGGTCTGTCATGCTGTTTGCCATATGTTACAAACCCTCAGGGTGCGCCACATGCATGCTGCAGAAAGCATGTATGCGAGACCTGAGCGCAGTTATCCAAGTGAATAAGCTCTGTGGGTATGCAGGCTGCCAAGCAGCGGCTGGACAGTGCTGATGTGATGGTGAAGGGACCCGAGGGGGGTCTGAGGTGGCGCCCCCTGCACGCTGCCTTGGTGGGGCGTCGATGCAGCATGGCAACTCTGCTGGGCAAGCTGTATGCTGTTGGACCCCAGACTGGTGAGCTGACAAGCATAACGCCAACAGCTGAACCTTACTGCTCTTGTCAACTTTGGTGGTGCTGTGTGAAGTGCATATTGCTTGGGCAGCTGCATGCTCATGCCATATCTCAATTTGCACCTGCAAGCGGTGCCAAACGCATGCCACTTGTCGATACTGCTAGGCCATGCACCAAACATTCAGGAAGCTGTTTGTGGCCTTCAGTCCCTGGTCAACAAGGACCACTAAGGCCTTTGTTGACTGTCCGCACCTCTAGCAACACCTGCACCTCTCAAAGCATTATTTCTGGTTGTGCAATCCTCATGTGCTGTGTAGCAGTGACTGGGTGCCAGGCGCCCTTCTGCGATTGCACATGATGCAATTCGCATGTTGCTTGTTGCTGGTGCCAGCTTCTTGCAATGCAATAACCTGTCTGCATCTTTCAGTCTTTGAAGCAGAATAAGACCCTCACAGCACTCGCTGGCTGTCCATTTGCCCTGCCTCAGAGCAGTCTCACAGGGAGTTGACTTGCGTGATGCTGTGGTGTAGTGACTGTGTGCCAAGCTCCGGCAAACGGCTTCCTGGAGGACCAGCTGGAAAGAGGCTGGTGGGCTGGCTCCGATGCAGGTACCCCACCTCAATTTGCGCAATGAGTATCAACTTGATTTGTGCAATGTGCAATGTTGATGTGTATGATGAAGGTCACATTGATCAGTGCGACAAAGATCACATCAATTTGTGCTATGAGGATCACATTCTTGAAACGAAAACCGGGACATGCCATGCGAAGCGATTGCTAACAGTGCATGTCACAGCAGTGGTTGAAAGGCAGCTGGAACGGCAGGCGCAGCAGGTGTGCTGCGAAGGCCTTTGCAGCCATCACTGGCTGCAGTTTTGCTTTGTGTCATTCTTTTGCACTCATCAGCTCTTGCTGTGTCAAATAGTGACCCAGGCCTCTGCTGAGTACATGTCATAGTCTTGATTTGCACCTGAGTTGCCTGAAGCACTTTTGTGGCTTTTCTCCTATGCAACTCCATCAACGGAATCCTGTTTCAAAAGCAAGCGGTTTGATATATCACATCGACTCTCCAGAATGCCAAGCAGCAAGTTCAATAGAAAGTCATACTGAAATGAACTGTGAATCTGTCGCAGGGTCAAGCTGCAGTGGCAGCCCCAAAGCCCTCATTGTCACCCGCCGCAAGCAAGCCACCAATGCCTCCAAAAATGGTTTCAGGTGACATTCATGCAACTTATTCATCCTTTTTACAAGAATATCTGCATTGCAATCGTTGATAGCTCATGCTGATGACATGTGGACTGCAGTGCTGCTGAGTGTAGCAGCTGCAGCCCTCAATGTTGCTCTGAACACTGTATGGCTTTGTTCAACAATGCTGTTGCCCCGTGCTACTGCTGCTTCAGTAAGTGCATGCAATAGATTTTCAACTCATCACCCTTACAAGCCTAGGCGTGTGTGGTGCTCATGGAGCTAGCTGTGTCAGTGTGCATTGCTTCATGTTTGGTGACAAGTCACACTGACTCTGCGTGGCTGGCACAATACATGTGGCTTGCTGACTCAATGCCTGCAGTGCCGATGGTGCGTTCATGTGAACTAGCTGGACACAGTCCTTTGTGCCTAGTGTGAGGAAGAGGAATCAGATTCTACATCCCTTATCAGCCAACAAGGCTGTGATGCATGTACCAAGAGGGAAGCCCCCTTGGTCATGTCATTCAGTGATGCTCGCTCTTGACCTGATGCAGAAGTACAGTTTGACGCGTGCATTGACATCAAATGAGCCTTGAGGGTCAAGCTAAAACTGATGGGCAGCCAGCCAAGTGAAACGCTCTGGCTTCATACTGCCTTACAGTAGACTGCCAGCTGCTCACATTGCTGCGCTGTTAACAGGCAAGCAGCATTGCTAACCATTGGTGGCCTGGATCTAGACCCCCTACTGGGCAAGGGGGGGTTGAATGGCATCATGAATTGGGAGGGTGATCGCCATGACATGCGTAAGGCTGCAGCAGCCCTAGGCTATTTGGCAGCTGTGGTGGAGCGCCTAGGGTTCTACTTGGATGTTCCCTTGCGCTACCCTATCAGGCTGGGAAACTGCAAAAGCTTGATGCTTAGTCATGCTGGCACAGCTGGAAATCACAGGTGGGTTTTCACCATGTGCATGGTTTGTCTCATCGTCAAAGTGTAAGTGCTGCACTGTGACATCATGACCACAGCGCAGCTCTTTTGCTGCACTCAAGAACTGAAAGTATGTTGATCAACATGATATTGACCACTGTGCGTGTAACTTATGGTGCAGCTGGCATCTGCTGCAGGTCCACATTTGTGTGAAGTGACCTATGTCAAAAAGACATCATTTGCAGCTTTTACAGAGCTTCAGCGATTGCTTTTGCTGACTGCCATGAGCCTGTGACTGCAGTTAAAACCTCCTGCATTGGATCCATGTCTGAATTGCTGGTTTTGTGCCTGACAAGACTACACTTGAGCAACACACACCCAGCACCTGAGCTGCAGTTATGTTTACTGTTATCACTCTGCAGATGACTGGAAGTGTTGGGATTCTCCTTCTTGGTTGAGTTGTTGTCGTGGACACTGACATGGTTGAGTTGCTCATTTTGTGTAACATTTTCTTGCAGTTCTACACCGACGGACCAGCATTCAGCTGACAGACAGCAAACTACGCACTCCATGACAGCATTCAGCAAGCGCACAACAGCTGGCACTGATGAGTTTCCCCTTTACTGTGAGGGAGTGGACCGTGGCAGATTTGCATATGCCATCTACCTTCTCAACAAGGTAATGCATTGCAGCCTGCATGCATTTATTTCGGTGATGCAGTTCTTGAACAGCGTACACATTTCAGAAAGAAGCAATCACACAGCCGCTTCTGTTGAGTGTCGCTTGCATGGTGTCAGACGCATGCAACAGCAGATGTCGCCGAGTATTCAAGACCTGCACCATTAATGTTGCATCTTACTGGCTACCAGGCACCTGCAACATGATAAGCTCAACACAAAGCTTACAATAAGCTATGTGCATGGCAGTGTTGCATAATCCGCGTGCTGCTCGCCTGATGTAACCTGTGGTAGCGACAATTCTGGTGCTGATGCATGCAGGATGTTGAGCAGCTGTTGAACGAGCACGGCTTGACAGGCACAGGGGCTAGTCAAGTACTCGCAAACCTCCACAAACTGCTGGCTGCTGCTGCTTCTGCTTAACAATGAGCTTCACCATTCCTCAAAATTGAACTCACTGTCTCGTTTCTTCCCTTTGAGTCAGACTTGATATTTGTTATTACTGTTTACTGCTTATGGCAATTGCTACAGTCCTTGCTGTGCAGTCTCAATCTGAATTTCTCAAGGGCCAGATCTGCAGATGTTTTCGCTCTTGAGAAACACTCCATCACCCTGCCCGGCTACACTTCAAAAGCGCAGATGTATACGCGTGTCATCATGTGCCTGACAGCTGAGCTTGGCTTTTGACACAGAGACCTTTTAGCATTATACTTTGCATCATGACACCTTTCAAGCTATTAGGCAGCACTTGAGGATTTCATGTGAGATCTCTAGATGTAATATAGCACACAGGGCATGAATGGCATGAAGTGACAATCATTCCATTGCACACAGGAAAGGACCTTTCACATTGAGCACGTTCTCAGTCGTTGTCGTTCTGTCGAACAGAGTCGTGAAAGTATGATAGCTGTGCGCCACAGACACATCAACACGAAATCCTAGTGGACAAGTCTATTAGTCTGAGCCTCTGTCATGCGCACTATATATGTTCATCAGTCACACTATCATCTGCCACCTAGGATTGTTCTGACACTGTAGGGCATGTCATTCAGCAATTTGAATGAAGATCCGATGTTACAGCACATGCATATCATGGCATGCTATGAGAGGAAAGAAGAAACGCCAAAGCCGTTAGGCATCATGATGGGATCTTCTGTGAGTAAACAGAGAGGAGTTGCTGCTCTGAAAGCAGCAACCAGCACAAATTCTGTGCATTGCACGTTGCAGCCTGGTCGAGGTAGGTTGTCACCTGCGCAGGGCCCAAGATAGCTGAAAGACATGTGTGGTTAAACCATGACATACAGGAGCTGTATTTCTGAAGGACTGTTTGAGTTGCAGAAGTCGCTTGATACTGTTGGGTTGGTGTGCTATTGGCAATGAGTGGTAAGCGTGGGTTTCTGCAACATCAGTAGCATGAATAGCAGCATGCACTCATAGTGGACATCTATGTTGTTGCATGTGATGGGCACGGTGGTCATGGTGAGCATGCAAGACAGGTGATGTGCGCCCTGCAACGAGGCACAAGCGACAGCTTTTGATTTGATGCAGGATCATAGCTGCATCAGCCGCAGATATGCAACTTTGCAGTGGTCATGACAGCATTTTGAAAAGCTGACCTGTTGCGTACTGACAAGGGCTGCCACAATTTAAAGGTGTACGCAGCCTTCCTTATGATTCTGTAGCTCTGGACCTTGCCCTCTGCAATGAGCTGATCCAGGCAGTTGCCCACGGCAGAAAATATGGTGCCGTTGCCTTTGCCAGTCACAACTGTTGCGCCGTCTTTGGGTACAGCGGTATCTGCAACATGCCAGCAAGTGTATCAATTGCTGCACTCCCTAAGGCTTTACAGCAACATCAGTGACACAGTTGCTAAGCAGTTCAAGCAAACACCATCTGGAACGGAAAGTTGTACAGACAGCAAAGCTAGAGCTGTTGTTTGGGAAGTAAAGATTGCCTGGGCATGTGGCAATCATTGAACGCCTTACACACTTGCTTTTAGTTGCCGTCAACATCACTGCATGCTGATATGTCGTGATGTCATGATGATGTGCACAAGAGCAAGAAGACTTACACAGCACATCCCTCAGTACTGTGACCCATG
Organism: Trebouxia sp. TZW2008; assembly: GCA_002118135.1. Lineage (NCBI taxonomy): Eukaryota > Viridiplantae > Chlorophyta > Trebouxiophyceae > Trebouxiales > Trebouxiaceae > Trebouxia > Trebouxia sp. TZW2008. The sequence continues at coordinate 35,297 of BDIU01000561.1, forward strand.
CCCTGACTGCAGCAGTAGCCCTGGCGTCAGTCATGCAGCGTCCCACCAACCAAAAGTGCTCAGCCGTGTGCAGGTCCAGCTTGATGAGCTCTGCAGGAGGCTCGACATCTTCATTGCGCCGCAGGAGAAACGCGTATCTGCCATCCTGCGTCATGTTGCTGCATGCACAGTGCTGAGTTGCAGTGGGTGTAAATTGCAGTTGCTGACAGGCTTGGAAGATTGCATATGCTGTTGATGTCTTCTTGCAAGTATGCAGTCGCACAAACTTGGTGCAATCTACTGGCACTGATGCATGGCTGACAACAGGAGCAGCTCTTGAGCTATGCAAAGAGTGAATGTGATGCCACGTGCTGTTGTCATGATGGCAGACACTTGTGGAAATGCAGCGCAGCAACAAGGTGGTGATATTGTGCAAAACTACCTTGCCAAACCATCTAATAGCTCCTGGGTGGACTGGTCTGTCATCAAAGCCTGCAGAAAATGAACACATCTTGTTGAGCAGTCATGGCCTAGCAACATGCAATGATAGAATTGTATGATGAATTTGCTTACCTTCCACAGCTTTTCAGCCTGAGTGTACTTGTTTTCCGGCCGTTTCACCGCCTGCAATGCAACAGCTCGTATTAAGAGGTTGAAATTGGCATGCACTGTCATGAGCATCAATTGACCACGCAGTGCTTGCCAGTGTCTTATCAGCAAGGCTTGCCTGCTGATTGCGTGACAATGCACTGCTTTGGCCTTTGGCTGGAGGGATGGCTTGCGGGATATTGACACCATACTTGGCTGCCAGCGTGGGATGGTTTGCAAGGGTTGCCTCATACAGCTCGTCCAAACCCTGCAGCGCAAGCTTGTGGGCTTCAATCAAGAGTTGTTTAACAGCAGGATCAAGACAAAGCGGTTGAAACCCTAAGCAGCACACAAAATGCACAGCTCATGCGCCCATATACACAGCGTACAGATTGCAGACAGGCAGCTGTCAGCTGCCATGCATGAGGATCAAGGCCCACCTCGTTGTCTCCCTCGATGGCTCGAGAAGTTGAAGCTGGCGTCAAGGAGGGGGCCACATTCTCAAGACCAGAAGCCTGCAGGAAAGGGCAGCAGTGACTCATGTACAGCATCAGATGTTGGCAATCAAGTCATGCATATGAAATGTTCATGATCAAAACCAATGAGCTCCACAGTGTTGCTACATTGGTATGTTTGAGTGCAGCCTGCATATGCGGTCATGCAGAGTGCAACACGTCAAATTGCACATGAGCACATGTCAAGACACTAAGTGTAGAAAATGCAAATCTTGCCGTACCCGCACATCCTTGGATGCAGTTTTCTGTTTGAATGACAATGCATCTGACTTCTGTCTAGCTGAGGCCTTGCTGCTGCTGGCCTGGCTGGCTTTGCCCTTGCTTCTTGCTGGGAAGTTTGTGACAGACTTCTTCTGAAGGCTGTGTTGGACCTTCTTCTGCAGAACATACTGAAGCAGAGATATCGCACACATTAGACTGAATTTAGGATTGCAAGCACGGTTATTGAGCGCACCTGATCAGTTGACTTTTCTTTAGCGCTTTCCTGCTTTGCAGCTGCAGTGTCTTGCTGAGTCAGTCCATGCTCATTCTTCTGCATATGTGTTTGTATTAGTGCTACACAAGACTGAGCATGCCACAGTTTGCCATTGAATCTTGCTTTGAGTCACCTGCTTGACATATGCTTTGGGTGCAGATCTGGCTTGAGAAATGACGTGGACCACTGGCGCCGGAGCAAACATGGCCTTGCTCAACTGCAATCAGCAAGATTTGAGCCAAAAGGATACTGCGGCTGAATCAAAAAGGTGCTGAATGTGACGCACCTTGGCCCGGCTGGACTCCTGTGCAGCCAGTCTGGCCTGTCTCGATGCAGCCTTTTCTGAGTCACGTTGCCGCCTAGCCACTGCTCTAACAAGGCCTCTGTTGAGTTTACGCTCGACTCCCTGCATTGCACTACAAGATCAGCAGCGACAGCATGTCACAGCAATCTCATGGCTGCAGCATTGATTAATGCTGACCTTGGCTTGGCTCTCGACTGGCATTGGTCTGTGAGCAGCAGGCTCAAGCACGCGCTGCTTCAAATCTGGAGACATCTCATGGATTCTTTCACGCTGTGCTGCATGCCCACTGAGCTGTCTGGCCGGAGCTGGCGATGCTGCAGGCCTCTGGTGCTTGCTAGCACCATCTGGTGTAGTGACAGTAGTGTGCTGCTCAGCAGAAACGGCAGACACTGCTTGCTGAATAGACAGCAAGTCAGCCAAACCTTGCTGTGAACCACAGCTCGTAGGTGTCTGCACATTGCTGTTTGAGATGCGTTGCGGACTCTCAAGACGTGAGTCTACAGCCACATAGGCTGGTTGCTCACGACCTGGAAGATTTTGCTGATAGCTGCCAGCAGTGTCTGTGTAATCGCTGCGCTGCTCAGCTGAAGCAGCGCTTCCGATGGCTCCCAACAACAGACCCTCAGAGTCATGCAGACACGATGACCAAAGAGCTTGTCGCAAGCCATGAGTGGCAGGTGATGAGACGTCGCTCTCTGAGCTGGATGTCACATTGGTGTAACGATCCTTTTCCAAAAGTGACGCCTCTGTTGACTGCTGTAAGTCGAGCGTCATTCTGTCATTATGCAAGCTGCCTAGCACATCACTTGATGCAGATGTCGTATCACTTTTTCTAAACGAGCAGGTTGCTTCTTGCTCATGCACTGCAGTTGAAGTTGGTGGCTGATTTCTGTCATTGGCTGGCTGATACAACACATTGTTGAACATTATGCATTCATGACCACGCTCATGATGTCGCTCATTGGCTGGAGCTATTGCTGCTTGCTGTGGAGTATGCCTGAAGCTGTCCTGCCTGTTGATGCATATATGTGGTGTATTGTGAAGAGTTCTGGTAACCATCCCAGCTATTTGTGTAGCATCATCGCCGTCTCTGATGCACTTTTCCCTCAAACTTTGCTGAGTAGGACTTTGTATCTCAGCAGCGGACACAAAGCGCTCAGGGGAAACAGCTTCTGTTGCTGACGTGCACTGCGGCTCAACTGCTACATTGCCACATGCTACCGCCGCCTGCAGCTGGTCAGGATGTTCAGGAGCATGTGACGTGACTTTGAGTACTGGTTGCCCAGCCTCAGGCTCATTCAGCCCGGTGTCCGGCCCTGATTCCTGAAGCTCGCCACTGCCATCATATATGGCTTTTGTGATGCCAATAGGTGCTGCTGGCTCCCCGTGAAGCTTGCTGATCGAGCTATCTGCCACTGTAGTCTGAAGCTGATCAGTGCAGTCGGGAGCAGCCTGAGTCGAGACAGCTTCACAAGCAGTTGAAGCGGCTTCAGCTGGACCATGAGCCTCTGCAAGGCTTTTTATGATGCTAGTGTGCTGATGCTGGCTGCCGTATGACTTTGCACTAAGTGTTCGTCCTGCAAGCTCGAAGCTCGCCTCTGTTCCCTGCGCAAAGCTGACAACTTTGAGCTGGTGCAAACGAGCCAAAAGGCTGCAGCGATAGTCACAAGCTCGCCTGACTGAATTGTTCCACATTCGACCCTGCATGCCGGAACTCTTTACGAGTACGCTTCCTGGTGATGGCCTGCCAGGTCGCCTTGAAGCACTTCATTGCTTCTAAGCGGCTGCTCAGACGGAGTTTTCAAACGACTGCGCGCGCAGAGCACAGGCAGCCCCTCCTGACATCATTACTGAGTGTGCAAGCGCTGGCAAGAGAATAAGGACAGGGCTTAGGAACTGCTTTCACGCATTTCAAAATTGTTCACTGATTGGTAGAAGAAGAACAGGTGTTTGTTACGCTAGCGTAAATTGCTGCGTAATGGGCTGCAAACTTTGACCGAGGTCGTCGACAGCCAGAGAACATAAGACTCACTCATCGCTCTTTGCTGACAGACGTTGACTGCTTGCTGCGCTTAATATCTTTCTGGCTGAGTCTTTGCGGCATGTTGGACGCTTGGTTGAACGCACAGTCTGCTAGCAACGCTTTTTTGTTGCGCACAGCAGTCAAAGGGCGGTCAGGCACCCTCTACTTGCCGGACGTGAGGGAAGGGGAGTATCATCTCGGGTCCGGGGGCTGTAGTTCTGGCGTAGAACGGCACGTCTGATTTGAAACAAAACTTTGAGTGTAGTATCAGACCTTTTTGAGCAAGGTTACCTGACAAGGATTGCTGCTTACAGGTACCGCCAGTACGGACAACCTGAAAAGAAATTTGCCGTCAAGCATCTGTCAGAGGCAGATTTGAAGAAGTACGACGCACAGTTTGATAACGAGGTCAATGCGCTCAGAAAAGTCCAGGAAATTGGGGTGGAAGGGGCTGTCAAACTGATCGAAGAGGGCTTCAGCCTGAGCCAGGGCAGAAGTATCGTGTTGCAGTAGGCCTCCAGTTCAAGCAGTGTCTTGATATGCAGAACAGATAAAGTTGCCTGTGACTTGACTCTTGCAATGGTCCTGTAGGCTCATTGAAGGCAAAAGCCTTTTTCATATGCTGGCAGCCTGTCCAGACTCCCGTTTCTGTGAGAGTGAGGCCATGACAGTCATCGTGGAGATGACAGAGGTACTGATCAGCATTTGCACGTAGAGTGCTGCTGCTGCTGACAATGCTGCTGCTGTTGCTGAATAAAGCTGTTGCTCTGCAGACACTGATGCGGCTTCATTGGACTGATGTTTGTCACATGGATATTACGCCAGCAAACATCATGATGCAGGTCAACCCCCGTTTTTCATATGACAAAACCAGGCTCATTGACTTTGGCTTTGCCAAGATATTTGGCACAGGTAAGCAGGCTTTTGCACTTGTTCACGCTCTCCTTGAATTGCATACCCCTGTCTTGTGAGCTCACACCACATGGATTGCAGCAGTCAGATGATCCGCAGCATTGATCACTGCAGCATATCCCACAAACTAGAATGCTAAGCAACACTTGCAATGACCTGCTGCAGACGCCTATGCACCAGGGGTCGATCTTGACACCAGAAATGTGATGCCTGATGGAGCAACAATCCAGTATGCATCTCCAGAGGTGCTGCAATCCGTTCAGTCCACTCTTGAGGGATGGGGTGCAGACGACGACTCTGACTCCAGAAAGATGCTGGTCAATGGCCCTGCATCAGACATCTGGTCCGCTGGTATTGTGATGTTTGAAGTGCTCACTGGTGAGGTGCCGTTTGAGCTCGATCCAGGCTTCACACCCCCATTGCACTCTGGTGGTGCGGCAGTGCCAGAACATATGAAAGAACAGTGGATGGAATATGAGGACATGCTCTGCAGCCATGCTTACTGGGTGAGCATCGCAAACTTGAGTCAAGCCAGATTGACACCACTGCTTCGTCGCTTGAGTGCTTCCAGTCACAGCGTCCAGCAACAGCTTCCTAGCTTTAAGCAGTTGATCAGGGTCTTGCTGTGTCAAATCATCTTCCTGTTGGGATGCATTAGACACCAGTACTGCAGCATCTTTTAACAGTTCTCTGCATGCAGGCGAAAATAGTGTCTGACGCCGAGAGCGCAAACAAGCCTGTTGACCACCCATTGCTGGACACAGTGAGGGCGTGTAGCAGCAACCCTGATGCTGCAGCTGACTTCTTCCTGCAGATGCTGCACCCAGAGCCAGCCCGTCGCCTGCGAATGGATGGTGCACGCCACCCCTATATCGCCCAGGCGAATGATGAAGGGGAGGCCTCTGCATGGCAATACTATGTAAAGAGAATGCAGGAGCGAGAGGATGCCGAAGAAGGTATCCTAGACCTGAACTGATGCACTGCACATGTTTTGACATGCTGAGCATATGTCATTTCGGACATCTTTTGCAAACTGCACTGCAAATACGTGTGAGTTTGCAGACAGTTGTGCTTCTGGCCAGCTGTGTCAAATGAGCTGTACATCAGCGACAGTCTGGCTATCACACATGACTGGTGGTTGGCTATATTTGCAGGCCAACCTGGCAATTCACTGCAAGCTTCCATTTACTGCTGTCATGCATTCAGCAGTCACATAACAGCAGTCCTCAGCCAAAGCTTCACATCTCCAACTGTGTCTAGGTTGGAAGCGTTGCCTGTTTGCACTCCTTGAGTACGTGTGTTGCGCTGATCTTATTGGGTTTGCTTGTACATCAATCTCAGCCTTGAATCCACATGCCACCTAGCAACGGCGCTGGAGTATTGTGTACTGGCCCTGTATCTCAGAATTTGAGAAGTGTTTGCAGCTGCTGAAGCAAGGGAGCGCGAGCGCAATAACCCTGAAGAGAATGTAACTACTAAGAGTGGAGACAGCAGCCAAAACCAGGCTGTCCAGGGTGATGCTGATAGGAGTCAGCCTAACCTCAGCACAAGTCATGAAGGTCAGTGATGCAAGCACTTGCATTCTGTCAGCTTTACCTCTTCATATCAAAATGTGTCTACTGTCATTGGGACCCAAATTGGGGATCAACCACAGACAATGAAAGAGTAAATCACCCTGCTGTCTTGTTGTTTGACAAGTTTCCACTTTTGTATCTATGTTTGCAGTACATATATAGTGTATGGGGTATACGACCACCCTGTGACATCCAGGCAAACTTGCAAGCAATAAGAAGCATGTGCCACTTTACCACAAATTCCAATATTGGCTCGAGAACGCTGTTGTGATGTCTTGGCAATCTATTGTAGGCGCAGTCTCATTGGAGAGCAGGCAGTTTCTGGCTGGACAAGATGCAGCTCACCACGGCAAGTTGCTGAATGCTGATGCTACCACTCAGATCCAGACTGTTGAGTCAGGAACCAGCAGCAATGATGAGTCAGAGACCAGCAGCTATGACTCAGGTGCACCTGCACATGCCTGCACATTTGCACGTGCTTTGGCTTCACTGCATGCTCTCAAGCTTCATGTGCAGTTGTTGTCCAGCTGCATAGTCACAATTATTGTTGCTGACAATTGAGGCGTTGTTCCATGCTAACCAGCTCACCTGACAGCTGTTATCCAGCTGTGTCATCACAGTAATTACTACTGCCAGGCTGTCATTGCGTGTTGCCTCTGTACTTGCTCAACTGGGCACTACTTCATGATCATCATCTTGCTGACTGGAGTGATGCTGTGTTGCAGTTGAGGAAACATATGCAAGTCAAAATGTATTCAATGAGGGTCAACCGCATGCTGTCCACTACCACAGCAAGGTCAAGCCTCAGCAAAAGCTTCACATGGGGACCATTCTGCGCAAGGCGACACACACTGCTTGTGGCGCACTGTGCACTGCTTTGCGTCAAAGTGCTTTTGGCGGTTGCCCTTGGCTGCAAGCACCTTTGATCATTGAGAGGAACTCACCCACGACAGCTGCACACTGTTCGCACAACCCAGTCTTCACTGATGGGTCAACTCCAGAGGCAGTAGCTCAGACAGCCCAGGACTCGTATCTTTATGCTCAGGAGTGTGTGATCAATGTCAGCAGAGCTGCACAGACCCTGCGTACTGTGCCAGAGCAGCAGTCACTAACTCAGGCAGAGCAAGATTCACACAATAACATTGACAATGCTGTCAGCACTGCAGCCAAGCACATAGTAACCAACATGCCTGCCACACCAAAGCTCAACAGCAACAGAGGCGTCGCAAACAGCGTTGTCACTTCAAGTGCCAGTGCTTCTGGGACAATCCAGGAGGTCCTCAAGGACCAAACTGTGTACCTACATGATCCCCCTTGTGACCCCAGCTCAGGCCATGTGCTGACCCCTGCCCAGTAAGAGCCACAATCCTTCCTCTATTTGTGGGATGTTGGGGTGTCTTTGCACAGTGCAAAATGAATTTCAGTAGTTGCAGTAGTTTGTAGTCACGTGTCAAGCGATCTGCATGCTCTGTAGTGCATGCAGCGCACATGCTTTGAATTCAATTTCTGTCCGCAATGTCATGACTTGCGTGTTCAGCTTCATGCCCCATGCCTGTCCTTTGGCCATTCACAACTCAAGCTCGATATTGATATTGCAGGGCACAAGAAAAGAACAAGGCCCCCAAAGGCATACAGAAAAAGTGCAAGCGTGTCGCAAAGGCCTGCTGGGGCGCTGGCAAGCGCCTCATGGCCAAGAGAGTGTGGTGACCTGTATAGGTCACAATGTAAGTAATTGATGCTGCATATGACGAGTGTCGCAGCGTCGCTTTACGCTCACAAGTGGCCAGTGCACTGGTGTATGCATGAAGCGGCTCTGCTGGGCTCCTCTTGTGTTTGAATGTGTCTCAGCAACAATGTGCTGCAAAGTTGTGCAAAGCAATCACAGACGCTATCCAAACAGTTCAGGTGTCAATGCAGTCCAGTATATCTGTGGCATACCTTTGACTGCTACTGTGGTGTACTCAGGTCCCCCAGCGATGAAGCAGTCTTACCAGCAGCCAAGCTGTTGTAGTATCACCCTTTGACCCACCCACCCACACACCCTTGGCTCACCCGACCACCCTGAGACTACTCACCCACCCTCAGGTCACCCACCCCTCAGGGCACCCACTTACCTCAGATAACTCAGGCATCCAAAGGGAGCCTGGCTGTACCTCTTTGGTTGAAAGCTTTTCAGCCGATTCAGTGGCAGCAGCCTGTAGCAGACAAGCTATTATTTTGACATTGTCCATGCAGAGAGCTTGTGCTCAAGTGCTTTTGGCTGTCACTTTCAGGTGAGTATTCGTAATGCAAAATGCACTCAGACAGGGCTGATATTGCTTTTGTTACATCATGCAAACGATGTTGCTGTATGGTACTCCATGTTTGCTGCCCAGCACGGGCTTGCATCGCTCTCAAGATGGACCTGTATTCTGATTGCTTTGCATTGTCTGCAGATGAAATGTGGCAATGGTGCTGCACTCCATTTGACTTTAGCCATCAGTTCAGCATGTCAAACACACTGTATCAGGACGAATTCACACAGGCTGTGCATCAGCAGCAATGCACAGTCAAGCATGCCTGCAGCATACCTTCACCTGCTGCTGTGATGTTCAGGTCTCCCAGCATTGAAGCAGACTCACCCAAACAAGCTCCTGCACTAAACATTCATGCCATCCTCTCCACATACAGCTCAGCTGGTCACCTTTCATCAGGAGCAGTTTGTTTGGCCTATAACATCAATTTGAAGCAATCCTGCTGGCCTAGTCAATTTGCAGCCCAGAGAGCCTCTGCTGAGTGCCCTTTGCTTTCAGTTTCAGGTGAATCTATTGATTGCGAACCATAAGTGTGACCAGAACATTGTCATTGCATTATGCAAATGCTGTTGCAGTGATGTGTTTCATGTTTGCGGCCAAGCACGACAGTGCTCTGTGTGCAAGATGGGCCTGTACACTGAGCTAATTTGTGTTCTTTGCAGCTGGCATGTGCTGACACCAATGCTGCTCTCCATTTGACTACAGCCATCAAAGCAACCTATTGAGCATGCGTGCATTACACCTTTACCTGCTGCTGTACTGTGTTCAGGTCTCCCAGCAATGAAGCAGTCACACCCCAACAAGCTTCTGTACTTATTTCTCACAGCCGCTCTTGCACAAGCACAGCTCAGATGTTTAAATTTCATCAGGAGCAATTTGTCAAGCCGAAGACATGACATGAGGCAGACCCTGCTGGCCAAGTCGATACTTGAGCCCGGGAAAACCTCTGCTGCCTGTTGCTTCTACTCCCAGGTGAGTCTGACATTGCAAACTGTATGTATGTCGGACAATGCTCTCAGTGCATCATGCAAAGACTGTTGCTGCATTGGGTTCCATGCTTTCAGCCAATCACTGGAGTGCATTGTGCACAGAGGTGTACCTTGATTGCTTTATGTTTTCTGCATATGGGATGATTTAGCACCGATGCTGCGCTTCACTTGACTGTGGCCATTCATCCAGTCTCTCAAACATGTTTTGTCAGGATGACATGTCGTACTTTGTTCATGAAGGGCGACGCGTAGTGACAGCACGCATGAAGCATACCTTCACCTGCTGCTGTGATGTTCAAGTCTCCCAGCGTTGAAGCAGCCTCACCCAAACAAGCTCCTGCACTAAGCACCCAGACCGTCTTTTCCACAAATACAGCTCAGCTGTTCACCTGTCATCAGGAGCAGTTGTTTTGGGCTTTGAGGTGACCTGAGGCAATCCCTGTTGGCCGTGTGCTATATACTTGAGCCCAGGGAAGCTCTGTGGGATGCTTTCTGCTGTCACTTCCAGGTGAGCTTCCAGTGAGCCTGACTAAGCCAAACTGTAGGTTTGGCTGACAATGCCGTCATTGCATCATGCAAACACTGTTGCTGTGTTGTGTTCCACGTCTGCAGTCAAGCATGGGAGTGCTTTGTGCTCAAAGCTGTATGTTGACTGCTTTGTGTTTACTGCATATGCAATCTTGTAGTATCAATGCTGCGCTCCATTTGACCGTGGCCATTCACCCACTCTATCAAACATACTTTATCAGGATGACCTATTGAAGTTTGATCATCAAAGGCAACGCGCAGTGAAGATGCGTATACAGCATACCTTTACGCGCTGCTATGATGTGTTCAGGTCTCCCAGCAATGAAGCAATTCCACCCAAACAAGCTCCTGCAATAACCACCCATACCACCCTTTCCAAAAATACAGCTCAGCAATCCACCTTTCATCAGGAGCGGGTGTATTCCACCCAAACAGTGACCCAAGGCAGATTCTGCTGGCTTGCTTACCATCTTCACCACCACCATCAAGACACCTTTCATTGAAAGCCATTTACTCTGATTTTCAGGTGATCCTACGCAATGAAATCGCATGAAAGCCTTATTCAAAAATGTGTTTGCCAGTGGCCTATGACATTGCACGTCATGGCTGATGTTGGCAGTTTTTATCTGTCATGCCCTTGAGAGACATTCCACTTTGCATATGATGTGATTGGGCTGTCTCCTCATTTGACTGATATTTCTTGTATATGCCTGCTGCCAAATGTTGCACTTATCATGATTGCGGAACAGCATGTATGCTGTGAGTCTGGATCACTCTGCAGGTTTTAGTGATTTCAGCTTTCACAGCATCATACTGCTGCTCTGCTTTCTTTTGCGCATCTGCTGCTAAGCATAACATTTTTTTTGTGCTCAAGACTGACAAGGCCTTGTGTTTCTTACAGTTGAGATGTGGTAGCACCAATGCTGCTCTCCATCTGGGTGTGACTCCTGACCCAGCATGCCAATTGTGCATCAGAATTGACTGTACACAATGCGTTCCTCAGCAGCACTGTCTCACAAGGTATGCATCCAATGGCTTGCTTGCACTCACAATGCAAGAAGATGCTCTTGTATGACTGCAAAGGAGCATGCAATGGCAGCTTGACATTCTCAATACAAAGCAGCTGACATGCTTTGTGCCCTTCATTCCTGCATTGGTAAATCGGCCTGGTCAATCAAACTCTGATAGGCATATATTTCTGATAATTGACAAACGAGCATTCTGTTGCTGACACCATTAACCACTGCACGCAAAGCATGCTGCAAGCTGATATGACTGGGTGCCCAGCAAGACGTCAGAGCATTGCTCTGCAGCTCAACATGACCAAACTTAGCCTGCATATTGGCAGCAGAATAACCACCAATTCCAGTGCACTCAGACCAGTCACTTCCCTGCAGGTGTTGCTTATGTCTTCTGTACCAGACATTGTTGTACATCAACTGCTGCAGCTATGGTCACTACGCAGCAGCGCAAGGTCTAGTTTGGGCTTGTCTTCTCAGAGGCCGCTTCACAGGAGCTTTGCCAGGGTGCTCGATAGACCCATGGTCCTGCATACTTCCATCTGAATTGGGTGGCAAGCACTGCAGAGTCAGGTAGCTTGCTGACATGACTTACTGCTGGAGACACTCCCCTGCCCTAAAGCATCAAGACAATGCAACTAAATGCTTACGCACGGTCGCAGTGATTTTGCAGTACACTTACATGAACAGCAACTCAAAGTTCATTGGCTAGACGCTGCAGGCTGCATACGCAGATCAACAGCATGTGTACAAAATCGTATGCAGCAACCATTGCAAGCGACATGCAAACAGACTGCTCCGGGGGCTGTCAACAGTCCTGTTGCTGTGACTGCACATGAGCCTGTCAGTGTCAATTTTGGACCTCAATCTGACACAGGTATCTTGCTACAGACCAAATTGATGGCGCACAACACCAGAAAGGCGCCAGTTTCTGGCGCCCAGGTTGTGTGGGAGGGAGTACCAGATGTATGTTGATCAGCCTCAGATTTGCTACATCCCGCACTTGTGAATGCCTTGTTGGCCCCATGAGAACTAGAATGCTGGAGCATGTGCAGGCAGCGGAGCTACACCACAACTAACGCATTGCCACAGCACAGGCTCTGTATTTGCCAGATTTCAAACAGCATGAAGCCACTTACCATATGCTGACTTTTGCAATGTGACATTTCAAGCTAGTTTTGTGCTGGCTGCCCCATCTCCTGATGCCTAGATTTATTTTGTTTCAAGCTGGTCTGTACACCTCAAGAGTGTACCACAATTGGTCAAGACCTGTATCATTCCACCATGCTCAAAATTCCAACTATTCAATTTGCTCTATGATGATTTCAGGGACTGCCCCTTTGTTACCTCAATGCGCTTGGCTGAGTTGTTGAGCCTTGAGCAGCAACAGATCTCAGGAAATCAATCTTGATCGGCCACAACCATAAGCTAATTGTCACTTAGCTCAGAGCACTGCATTGTGCTGTGTCAGCGGATGTGCATGGCGGCATCAGCTGTAGCCCTCAGCTGGACTCCCGTCTGAATCTTGCAAGTTCAAATCGAAAGAAGAAGACCTGAGAGGCAAAGTGAGCATTGTGAGCCCACGAGGCAGTAGCGCGCTGCTTGCGGCGTGCAGTCTGCCGTGTGGGCGGGCATGAAGTTCAACGGGGGGGCGGCGCACGGTCAGGTTGCGCCGCGGGGCTACGATTTTCACCCAGGATGCTGCAAGATCTGACGATATCACCACTTTCTGCTACAGGGCAGCGCAGTTACGGCACATAAGCTTGGACGCACCATCTCAACATTCCAAGGACGCTATCGAGGCTGCGGGTTTTGCGGCTGGGGTTTCGAGGTTCTCAGATGCACGTCAGGACCCATATCCTGCCTTTTCTAGGCACGACACTGAGGTGCTTCTACAACGCACATCAGTGAAGGACCCCGGCTTGGACTTCTACTTGCCGGACGTTATTTTGCTGAGAAAAGGCGAACTCCTGTCGGTTTTACACTCGATGGGGCAGACAGTGTCCAAGCAGACCCCCACCAGACTTGAGCTTTTGGGTGTCGCTCTGACTATTTTGTGCAGTTTGGGCAGGCTGTCGGTGTAACTCTATGATCAGCACTCTTCTCACTGTAGGTCGAAAGGTTCTCACTTGCTGCTGTTGTGTGTGGCTGGTTCGCCTCATAGTAGCTGTTTCCAGGTAGTCGCAGTGTAACAGAGTGAGATTTACAATAGTGGCTTGGTGGAAGGCACCCAAGACCAAGCGTGCGTAGCGGAATCGTTAATGATAAGCCTCCACGCATTGGCCTTGGATAGCCGCAACCCGACAGGAATCAGAATGAAGCTATG
>BDIU01000562.1:0-11598 GCA_002118135.1 Trebouxia sp. TZW2008
AACTGGGTTTGTGCAGTCACGGTATTGTGACACTAATGCTGAAGTAATGATGTCTGAATGCAGACTGCTGCAGTTCCATGTTAAAAAACAACTGGCTTGAGCTGTCCAGAACCACAGTAAAACCAACCATCTTTCAGCAGACAGAGAAGGCTCTCAGATATGCACAACAGCAGCACCAAAGTGCATGATGCAGCAGGCAACAGCAGGCCTCTGTACATCAGCTGCGCCATACACCGTTTTCCGTCTGTTCAGCTGAAGCTTATGGGATGCAAAAGGCAGCTGGGACAGTCAGGCACAGACAGAGTCAAGGCCATCACTGCCTTCTCAAGGCATGCACACTTGTTTGGGCAGATTGCATCACATGGCAGAGAATCACAGACATGCAGAGAGTAAAACGCTTGCAAAAAGGAATGAGTCTGCACAGAATACGATCAACTCACCGTATGGTGTCCACAGGCCACCCGCATCTGCGCCTTGAGCTTGGTGCTGCTCTCCTGTGTGGCAGTCCTGCAGCAGCATGCAACTTTGACGGGACTTTCAGTCAAAAATTGACCCATTTCACAAAAGCACAGAAAACACATATTTCCAAATCTGACCCGTTTGACCAAGGTGAACAGTCTGACTCAGCTTGATCAAACCACACATCCTGACTAGATTTGACAAAAGGAATGATGGTCATGAATACTTCAGGGCAGGATAAAAGATCTGAGCCCTGTTGCCACAGCAAGCTTGTTTGCAACTTGACTGAAGGGAAATTTGAGTAAGACCTCCAGACTGATGGTCTGGAGGGGTTGTATGGTCAGCTGACCGACCATGCGGTGCCAGGAGCTTTGCAAAATATCTTGGTGGCCCGCACCAACGCCACCGACAGATTGTTGTCAGCAGCAGGCGCACTGGTGGAGCAGGCTTCTTCTGACCAGCCTCTGGCCATCACTGCAGGCCCTAGTGCAGGTCCTACACACCCAGCTGCCCCAGCCCCAGGCAGCATGTTGACCAGGATCACTGTGCTGGATGTAGGTCGAGAGTTGCGCCTGCCTGCTGCCCAGCTTGAGCAAAGCGCTCTTGGCAAGGTGGGCATCAAAGCAAGAGAGCTATGGCTGTTGAGTGGCAGGGGTGTTCTGGTGACGAACGAGGCAGGCGAGTGGGACAAGATCACTTACACCAACACTGGCAGCAGGCATGTAAGTGGATCCATCAAGTGGACCTCTTCCAAAGAGCCCTGGGCGCCAGAGTGGACCTCAGAGGTGCTCAACAGCCACCGCATCAAGTACTCCTGTGCCTTTGCAGGGGCACATGAGCTGGGGCTGAGCAAGGCCCACAACGTCTGGACTTCCCCCGCCAGCTGTGGCAAGGACCTCCTGGTTCAGGCTTTCAGGGAGACTAGGGTCAGATCCACAGAGGACGATGGTCTGTATGCTGTAAAAAAATGGTTGCGCCACCCAACAGCATAGAATGCTGGTGTCTATCGAATCATGGCTGAAGAGAACAAGCCGTTGGCCAACCCCCTGAGAACAGAGCAAGACATGCAAAACCTCTTGGACCATCTACATGATCTGATAGCATCTCGTGCTTACCATGGCATTGATTGGTACAAGCCAAATACTGATTTTGGTTTCGAAACTGAACATGCTGATGCTGACCATGTCTGGGAGCTTTTTACAAAAGATGTTGTCAGCTACCTGACGGGCAAGTCTTAGCCGACTTGCCGTGTAAAGACTTGTTACATGTCAAGCTCATCTAACAAAAGTGCATTGTTGTGGCTGTGGGTGTCAGAAACCCTGTTTGTAACCCTAAGATCTTTTGGGCATTTCTGGCGCCAACATTCGGTGATAGACTACAGCGATGGTAAAGTTGCGAAAAGTCGTGACTACAAGTGGCGTCAAAACCCTATCGATTTTATTCTTTTGGCGCGAACCGAAAAGTCGCTCAACAAAGTGTCATGCCAGACGTCACACAGCAGGTTC
Organism: Trebouxia sp. TZW2008; assembly: GCA_002118135.1. NCBI lineage: Eukaryota > Viridiplantae > Chlorophyta > Trebouxiophyceae > Trebouxiales > Trebouxiaceae > Trebouxia > Trebouxia sp. TZW2008. Next base: position 1,965 of record BDIU01000562.1, read on the forward strand.
GCGAGTCTGTTCAGGGCATCCTGCGAACAATACAATCACGATCTAGAGACGGCGTGCCAGAACAGGAACAACACAGCATCAGCAGGCACAGAAAAGCGGTCCAGGCTCATGGAGGCTGCCGGGACGTCCACCGCGCACGCCAATAGTCAGGTGCGTACTGTATCTGTGATTTCTCCACAACGATCGATGATCAAAATAGTCATTGGTGCAGAATTGTGAGAAGAACCCTCTCGAATCTCTCGTCAAGGCTAGCAGCAGCACTCCTAAGGTGAGGCAAGAGACGTGTGCTCGTCAAAGCAAGAACAATGTAATAGCTTTCCCCTCTTAAGGCATGACTTCCCGGTGCACAGGTTGCAACAAGAAGAGGTCGTCCTACAAAGCAAGAAAAAGCGCTGAGAGATGCTCAAAAAGCTGAGGCAGCAGGTCGTCGGTCACTGGTAAGTCGCACGCTATGGGATCCGTCGCTGTGGGATTTTGTGACGCTAGTTCCCAGTTTGTAAATTCACAGGAAATCGCTCAGGATATAGCTGCCGACGTGTTGAACAATCTGAAGCGGCCGGCTCCTCAGTCTGCAACCAAGGAGCCACGCACTATGAGACTCGATAAGATCGGAACGTTTCAGTTCGTGGGCAATCAGACTGTCAATTCACCAGAGCACCAGAAGCCAAAGACAAAGGAACCTGCAGATCTAGTCGCAAATGAGAGTCTTGACAAGGCCTCTGAGAGCAGAGAAGTTGCTTCGGTGAGTCCTTGTTGGCTAGAGGCCCAACAGACGGCCTTTGCCCTTTTTGGTAAAAGCAAAAAAAGGGGCAACACTTTCAAGTATATGCGTGCAGGCTCCACCTGTGCAGCAAGAAAATTCTAAAAGGAGAGCAGGCGTTGACCTGAATCCATATTATATCAAGCGAGTAGAAATTCAGAAAGAAGTGGAGAATATTCAAAACCTCCTTGACACAAAACTTCGGGAGCAAGAGGAGATGGACGCCAAAATTAAACAGGGTCTTTGCTATCTGGAGAAGTAAATGAGGCAGAGGTTGTAGTGGAAGTGAAGCAAAGTCTTACCTGAAGTTGGCCAAATCAAACACCACTGAAAGCTGCTGCTGATTGATGCACAGATGTCAACAATGTGACTAATGGTGCTATGTACAATTTTGGGCAGGATTCAAGTGCAGCAGCACGGCAAAAGCTTGTTGTATGATGTTAGCAAAAGTTGCAACTTGCTGTGAGCAAGTCAGTAGATGCAGCTTCTCTGTACACTTTTGATAAGACATCTCAAGTTGGTTTCTGATCTGCATGCAAATGTACATGGGCATTGAGCAAACATGACAGCAGTCATTACACAATTGCATGCGTGGAAGCACTTGTGGCTAAAGCAACTGCGCGCTGCCCAAGTGTTATAGAACCATCCAAATTTCAAATATGTCAACCAGGAGCCAAACGAGTGCATGGTTACTCACCTCCACACACAGAAGATGCTTGAGAAAGACGGCAAAGTGGAACTTGCCACTGCCGCCAGTTTGGCTACAGCCTGAAGACAAGCGTTCCGACGCTCAGCGACTCCTTGCTTCCAGGCTTGGAAGGCCTGTGCCTGAAGTCTCAACCTTTGCTGACGCTTGAAACGCTCAGCCTGCACAGCACAATCACCAGTAAAACAGCAAGGTCAGTGTTGCCTGGAAACGGGCAACCTTGCTGCGTGAAGACTCAATGCCTGCTGATGCTTGAAGTGCTTGGTTTGCACAGCAAAGCGACAGCTCAAAATGCATGGATAGTCCACAGCTGATGCACAAGTCAATCAGCAGAAGAGTCTGAGCTAGCAGTTTCCAATCAGTCCATGAAGAGTCAACACGAGTGAAGTCTGAGCTAATAATCATTTTGAAGGTAGAGAACATCGGCAGTGCACATGTCAGAAGCAATGCATTGGTGTCATGTAGTGAGGTTGCAAAAGATGCAAAATTTGCTGTGTGCACCGCAACAAACCCAACACAGGTTACAGTGTCTAAAAAGCATACACTCATTAGGCCACCTCAACCCATGACGTCACCTCACAACCTTGCACAAGGGCTGCAGCAGCATGAGCTCATACCTTTGCCACCATACGCCAGCGCCGCAAGACCAGCACTAACAGCCTGTGCCTGAAGTGGGCAGGAGCCTTTTGGGTATCAAACTTGTGGCTGGTGTGCCACTGCCTCAACCAGTGGCGCTGCTGCCTCATCAGGTATTGGGCATTGAACTTTTCTGCAATGATGTGCAGCTGAGCACTCCTGGTCTGAGCCACGTTCCTGCACAAGCATCAAGCGCTGAGACCCTGTTTTGGCAAGAGACATCAGCCATGTCAGCATCAGATCATGCTGGTCATCTGACTAAATTCATGGCATTGCTGCCTTGACATGTATTGGGAGCAAATGGTGATTCAGCCTGGTGTGGCTATCAGTCTGGCCCACTGATGCCGTGCAAAAGTTAGTACACTATTCCAGACTGGGATGTGCAGGTTACTGGCACCAGATGATGCTTTGCCGAGTATGTGACTCATTTCTCATGCATAGGAACAGTTCAAGGAAGATCTGACATGTTGACTGTTGCATGATGGAGGTGTGTCATCTGCTCAAGCCAATTGATGTATTATATACGTACTATCGGTACACTGTGTCATCCGTGATGTCAACTTAGACAAGTACAACACGGCAAACAACCCTGAGTTGCTGATGCAGGCGTTTGCTTCCATTCAAGGAAGCAATCCTTGACACAGACAAGGGGGTGCAAGACAAACTTTGCATGGACTGTCATTATGAGAGTCAATGATCAGAGAGCCAATGATCAACTGAAGTAACCTGTGATGTCATTGATGTGTGACTTACTCTGGAACAAGCACCAGACGGAAGATGATATGAGTTATGTGTGATAGCCGCTGACTTACCTCCAGGCAAGAAAGCAGTCCTTGAGAGACCCAAAAGGGCGCAGAGCAGCCTTCAGGCTAGCAACACTCCCCAACCCTTGAGCATTAGCACGCCACATGGCAAATTTTGCAGCCAAGTGCTGCTGGGCCAATCGCCGCTGGTTCTCATGCACCTGTGACACACACAAACACATCAAGTGTTGGGCGTGATGCTGCATACAATGTGCGGGACTGATGCTGCGCCATATGGCTTCCATAACTTTTACACAAAAGTGATGGCAACCCAGCAGAATGGTCAGCATGTGTTCACTCAGGCGGAATGGCAGCTTGACAACAGCTCAACAAACACCACATTACCAAAATGCACGATTAGACTGTCGCGCCATCACATGCTGCTTTGCACAGATACACAAAGACAAATGTTTAGTAGGTTTAATGGTGCTTATAGCTGCTTGTGGACTTGATCGCGTCATTGTTGAAGCTGTGTCGCAAAGCGCCAATCATATGCGCAGAACCCTGTGCAACCAAGCAGAATCGTGTACGATTTGAGAGCCTGATGAGCATGCATCAACAAATGCAAAAGCGCAATGGCAACAAACGCCCACGGCATAGGCTTGTCTACCTTGTGGCGGATTTCCATCTGGTACACAGCAGCGCCCCTCCAGGCAGCCATTGCTTGAGTGAGCAGTAGGTGGGCAGGACGCTGAGGGGCTCTGTTGTGCTGCTTTTTGTAGAGCATGTTGGCGGCATGCTCTTGCACCCGCCACACCTGCAGGCAAACAGTAACTACTGATGTCTTGCATCCTGAGCACTTGCTGAACAATGTGAGCACACATGGCAATGCACTTGTTCCAAGGTAGGCTCACTGCAGTGACAAAACACCTTGACGTGGTGCTGGCACAGACTGTTGCAATCAAACGTCAGACTTGTCTGCTGTCTGATTGCAGGGTGTGCAAGCAAAAGGTGCTGCTGCTGCCAGGAAATGATGTGTGAGCAACTCGAACAGTCACTTGTCACAGGAACCTTACTGTAGCTGGATTGCACTCTGCAGACAAGCACGGTCACCATGTTTTGTTGTATTAGGTTTGGAAGAAAGTGCAAGACTGCAAAGCAAGCATCGCATGCAATGAGACGTCCAAACAGCTTTCAAGAGCACTTATCATTGAACAAAAGGGCTGATTACCTTGGCATTACTCTGCTCTGTGGCCAAAGCCATGGCCTCGGACTGCAGGATGCTGTTCTGCATGAGAGCAGCCAGCTGTGCCTCCAGCTCTGCTACTTGCTCTTGCAGCGCCAAAACCTGCACAAGTCAGCAAAACCATTTAAGCTTGTTCATGTAATTTGAATGTCTGTGACAGACATGATGTCAACAGTCACTTGGAGTTGGTGATCATTTTGCAGCAGACAACTCCAGTTAGAAGGTACTCCTGCAGTGTTAAGTCTCTTGGCTAGGGAATGAAACTATATTGGTATGGCCAGTGCCATTGCTGTGCATGTGAAGTAGTGTGTCATTGCTGTGCATGTGAAGTAGTGTGTCATTGCTGTGCAATGTGAAGTAGTGTGTCATTGCTGTGCAATGTGAAATAGTGTGTCATTGCTGTGCATGTGAAGTAGTGTGTCATTGCTGTACAATGTCCTACAGAAAATACAGACACAAGACGCTGTGATTGACAAACAGCCAAAATTGCAAGCACATTTGTGAGCAATTTCAGCAGTTCCAAGAAGTTGTCCAAGCTTTCACATCTGAAACAGCATCACTCTTTTTTGCAGTAAGCAAGCCTGTCTTGACCTTTTACCAAACAATCCTGTTATACAGTCAGGCCCTCACAATTGAATGCAAGAATGGTCAGAAACACACCTCAGGATTTTCTACAGGGATCAGCTGGGAATTGCTCTGAACAGTGGACATGGTAGTTTCGGGTGCCTGGTGTTCACCCTCCACTGCATGTTGCTCAAATGTGGCCACGTCAATCCCAGGCCTCTTGTTAGGTGCACTTTTCGTCGCCCTGGCACCTCCAGCGTGCTCCACCATGATAGGCTCAGCCTGCCTGAAGCCCCCACATTCATCCTGCCGCACCACCTTGTTCACCTCCTCTACCCTCCTGGCCAAGCCCTGATCTGTTGACTTGCCATCTTGCGTTCCCTCATCATCATCAGCCAGCATCTGACCACTGCTGGCCAACTCAGTCCCAGATACACCATCAGCAGGGCGGTGAGCTGAGATGTAGCCCTCCTTGCCTTCACTCTGGCTGTGATTCTGATGCCCAGCCTCTCTTTTGCTCTTGCCGGTCATACGGTCATAACAGCAGCAGCAGCTGAGCATCAATCAGCAGGCTCAGAGGTGGACAGTACAGATGTATGCAAACAGGCTTGGGCTGCCTGCTGCAGCTTGCACTGCAAGCAAGCTGAAGGATGTAGGCGCCGCGGCAAGCAAGATCTGGTGCAGAGAGCGTTTGCTGCCAAGCATCGAAAGGCAATCAGATGGCTCACTGGTCAAAACACAGTTTCAGCCGGGCAGCAATACTGCAGAGAAGACTGCCCTTGAGCCTGAACAGGACCCACACCTGTTTGCAGAAGCGCGCATGAAGTACAGCTTAGCTTACAAAGGGGGCTATGAGGCCGCAGACAAATCAAACTTTGATGTCTGGACCTATCCAGCGCAAACAGGTGCAGAAGTGCTGAAGGAGGCGTTCGAGCGTACAACTGCTAGGTCATGCCTGAACACTTAGCGCCTGAAGGTCACAATGAACTTGGAATCAGCCCTGATGTACTCCTCCTTGCCATACACCTTCAGCATTGGGTGCAAGCTCTTTTTGTCAATATTGGGACTAAGCAGGGCACAGTGTGGTAGGTGAGACATACATTGTCAAGTAGCAGCTCAAGCTATTTGTTGCCCAGCCTATGCAGATAACCCTAGAGCTATAACTGCTCGTCTTGGAAAGCAAGGGAGTCATCAAGAAAACGCATCAAGAGATCCTTGTTGCTGTGATCACTGGCAAAATCTGATATGTCAGGCTCACGTACTACATACCCCTCTTGCAAACCTTTGGCAACTGCACGTCGGGCATGGAAGTATAAAACACGACTGTATGGATCCACGCTGTGTTTGGTGTCAGACCTCAACCACCGACCGTCTAGATCACCAAAAGTTTTGATGCCTTGAAGAGAAGCCTCGATAGCTGGTCGCATATGTTGTGCCTGTGACAGGATGCATTTATTTATGCACAAGTACACAATTTATACACAAGTAACGAAATCACTGTACTCCACCCAGTAAATACTCACCTCCATGCCTTTCTTCTGATCTTTGCTGGCATTCTGAAGCTCGACAAACTTGTCTGTGAGCTGTACCTCGCGGAGACTTTCATCAAGCAGAGTGTAAGACCAATTGCCCATGGGGTCCCTCATGAAGATTGCCCGAGAATTGTCAAAACTCCACTCAATTGGACGAAACAACAACAGCCCATTGCGTGAAGAGTTTATATCTTCGATCCCTACCAAATGCCTCAATCTGCACACACAATTTAGTCACAGCTCATCTAAGCCGCTGACAAGCATTGATACGCACAAACTCACCTGTGCCATGCCCTCTTCCAAAGATGAGATCCTATCACACACTGCTTGGGCAGGTATGTATGGGTGAGCTGACAGAAGGCTGTTCCTCTATGCTTGTCATTGCTGTAATGCTGAACCAGTTTGTGCTTAAAGTCAGGATCGCTGACTGCAGTCTTGTTTTCATCTGTATAATCTAGCACAATAGCTAGGGCTTGATGCAAGGCTCCATTATCTTGGCCTGCTCCACGGAACAAGATTAAGCAAGCTACAGCAGAATGAAAGCAGGCGATTATGCAAACGCTCTTACCAACAGCCTGTTCCTCTAAAAAACTCACAATTGCCGGCTCCATGTCATCATCGTCATTCAGCACGATAAGGTCACGCAGGCTGTTTCCTGCCTTGCTGTCTGAAGCGGCAAAGGCAAGCGCTTTTGCCCTGTGTATGTCTGATAAGCTGAGCTTCTTGATTGACAAGGTAGCGGCTCGTTTCTGATCAAGACTGTGACTCATTCCGCAAAAGGCAGCTGTGCAAAGCCCCCAAAACTTGTGCCAGGCGTGCTCAGATGTTGATGGAGGTCCCCCTTGACGATACTCGACGATATACGTGAACACGTAGGTCGGAGAGTAGGCGTGCGGCTGTTGCAGCTGCAAATATACGTGGAGCCAGGGCTAAGGTGCTATGCCGCAACAGGAGAGCTGGTTGTCAGCAACCGAACTCAGCGAGACACGTTTCACAATCCAGAATCCGATGGTTTCGGAGGCGCGAGGCAAAAGATAAACTGGCAACACCACGTGGTTGCATGCCGACGCCTTGCGTAAGCTACCGTAGGCGGCATCTGGCAAAATGCGAAATGGGGCCCTCGGCTGACGTAATGGCAAGCGCGGCGGCATGTGGTCAAATGCGAAATAGGGGTGCAAATTCGGAATCTGAATGCCTGCCCCGCAGCGCCCCGCAGAGGCCACGCAGGGCGCGTTACTGAGCCCTGCGGAGTTTTGACTGGCGGGTGCCTGCTCACAGGATCCCGCAGCCGCATGCAACCTCCTTGCAAGCTTGCCTTGAGCTGGAGATGCAAAGTCAGCCGTCAAGCGCTTTGCTGGTTGGCATGCAGGTCGGTATGTTGCAAGATCGTATTGCGAAACAATACGCGATTGGCGTCGCCTCTCAACTTGCTATCGTGATCAAGGGGTCGTTGGATCCATGGAACAATGTGTGCGGTAGTGCTGTCAATCAGTTTGTGAACTTTACCGCTCAATGTCTCATCAGGAACTGAGCACGAGGCTTAAGTGCAGGTCGATTGCTTCACTGTCGATTGCTTGACTCAGGAGACCACAGACAGCTTTGCATCTATGACCAGGGCTGACCTGGAACCAGTTCCAGCGGTCAACCGCAAAGCACGTCATGTGCTGTGGTATGCCCACAGGTCAACGCTATTGCTGGCAACTTGAGCGCAAGCTCTGTGTTGCGATAATTCAAAGACATTTTGTTCAGGAAAGCTGAAGCCGACGGTGATTAAAGTTGCACTTCTGAGTCACTCGATCCTGCATTCAGCCACCCTTGGTGTACATGCTGCGCTGTGGTCACGCCAACTGGATGCTGTTACAGTTTCCGTGTCTACGTGATCAAGCATGGTCATCTGCATCTCGCATGTGATCTTCAGGTTTCTGATGCCATCTAGCAAGCCTCAAAGCAGGTTTCAATGCCAAAGTTGGCTGTGACAATGATTGTCGAGATGTCGAAACAGACAAGACAGCAGCCTTGCGGCATTCAGTACATTTGCAGGTGCAAAGCAGCATTGGCCACAGCAGATACGAGCAGACTGATCAAGATTTGCAATGTATTATTCAGTTGGCAGGAGCATATGGCAAGCGTAGGAGCCAGCCTCAAGGTGAATCGACAATGACAGCAATCTGGGCTTACGTCCACAAGAAGCGCTAGAGCTGAATGCTGGTCACACACACAAATTTGGTTTTACACATGCTGGCAGTGGCATACCCTTGCATGCCTGCAAGTTGCCAAGATTGCTTGCATGACCGAATCGTCTGTTCTTGTCAGATATGTGTTCTCTGAAGGCAATTTGGCACACAGCATAGCACTTGCATCTGTAACAATGCCCTTTGATGTCTCTTTTGCGCTATGCAGCCAAGGCACAACGACCATCGCTTTTTCAGCTCCTGTGACATCTTGCTGAAACAGCAAAAGGCAGCAAAGACTCACCCCACTTGTCAGATTGAACACGATCTATCTCAAAGCATGATGTGACTCCATTGCTGACTGTACGTTTGTGGCAATAGAATTGTCACCTATGCATTCTGTCAAAGCTTGTGCAGTCGCTACTCAATCAAGGTGTTATCTCAATACCACTCATCGTGAGAATGATGTCTGCTCTTCAAGGCATTACAGCCACAAATGTCTGCTGCAGTGCTTCTGTTCAAGCAGTTGATACGAGACATCATTACAGCCTGAGGAGATGGCTGGATTCTCTTGGACAAATACATGAATTTGGCCTGTGCATGCACAGCATCACACAGTCAATCAAAAATTATCGTGACTATCCATCAGAATCAACCTGCTATTCAAGCAGATGATGTCAGAGTCGTTGCAGCCTGAGGGATTGTGCTTGAACTTGTTGGACAGGTGGATGACAGCAAATCAGAGTGGCAGCAGTTCAGCCTCAGGGGCTGCGCTTGGTCCTGCCAGACAGGTACATTGATTACTGCATGTGCGTGCACAGCATCACACAGCAAATCAGAGTGACAGCAAGTAATGGTTGTGCTGTATTGTGCGCACCTTTCCGCAAGCACTGCGTTTGAGCCTTTATCCATGCTGACCTGTTCATGCAAATTCCCGCGTGCACGTAGTAGCAAGTGTTTTGTTACTTCAAGATCTTGTGTTTTTGCACATGATGGTATTGCATGACAGCAAAAACACTCAACCTTGCAGCATGTAAACTCTTGCTGCTAGGCGCATGCGGTTGTTGACATGCACAAGTCACTCGCAACATGCCTGTGCCATGAGTCACTCGAGCCCTAAGGTGCAATGTGCTGACAGTTATACCAGCAGTAGGTCCAATAGGGCCATCACATCATTTGTTCCTGCAGGCTGAGGCAGGTCAGGCAGAACATGATGAGGATGTGCAGAAGGCAGATTTTATGTCTGTGCTGGACAGCTTGCACAGGACCGCATCAG
>BDIU01000565.1:0-14589 GCA_002118135.1 Trebouxia sp. TZW2008
AAGGCTCACCATAAGTCGCCGCTCTCCGCAAAGGCGTACTCGGCAGCTGCCTGGAAGTGGGCATCAGCGCGCAGCATATTGTGCGCAGCAACAGCTCGGAGCCACAATATGACGGACTCCTTGCCCTTTCTGTTCCTGCTGAACTTGGACAGCAGCTGTTTGCTTGGCAGGCCTGGCTGTGACATTGTCACTTCACAGCGCACCCACTCCTGCACAGCATCGCACATGAGTCAGCAGTGACCAAAACATACTCTGTTTGCTGCAAACTGCCCACGACATGGTATTGAGGCCTTTCACAGAATGACTGTGGTTGCCCATGTCGATCAGGACATTCTATGTCATTCACAAATTCTAATTGCTACACCTGCTGCAGCAGGCTGTGAGATGCTGTTGCTGGGCTTTTAACATCTCAGACCACCAATGCGCATGTAAGGTATGTGGCAGGCAGTCGTTCGAGTCAGGTCAGGGCCTGTGAGCTGGCATATGCGTCTATGATACATGATGGATGTGTGCACCTCACTGCAAATCATATCGTCATGATGCATCCATGACACATATGAAGCCCAAGACACTCATTGTCAACACTTGGTAGCCAAGTGCAGCACTGGCACAGGAGGGCTGAACAGTCGACTGGTTGCTGCTGTTCCTGTGCATGCTATGGCACACCTTTGCCCACAGCAACAGCAAGCTGTAAAGTAGGGGCCGTCACTTGGCATTCAGTACGATCTATGGGCCTAAAATGACATCACGCTCACCCTGCCACAATGGGGTCAAACCTTTTCGCTTCAGGTTTGCTACACAAGATCTGATTCGTATCATCATGCACAACATGTCTGGTGTGACTTGAATCATACGTTTGCAGCCCAGGGACTCACCAACAACATCTGGCAACCAAGGGCAGCAGTGGCCCCAGAGGGCTGGACAGTCCACTCAATCGCCCCGTCGCCCTTCAGCCTCTCATTCAGCTGCCTAGCATAGCTGAAGAACGCCTGCCTTACGCCGTGAGACTCTGCTGCCAGCGCTACTACCAGGTCCAGGGCAATGGCAGTGTACGCGCAGTTCCCACAGCCTGCAATGCACAACGCAATATCAAGATGCATGTTGGCTATGTATGCCAAAAGCTTTGACTAAGGGTGCCAAAAGCTTTGAAACAATGCAAATTTTCACTTTGTTCAAGCACGTCTAATACAGGTGCATGACACTGCAAGCACAAAGATCAGCCGTCTGGTGATGCGCAGGATTGGCTATTAGTCATCCTCAGGGCAAGATTGGCTATTAGTCATCCTCAGGGCAGCAACAGTACATATGCTTGCAGTGTTTACCTCACAATCAACATGAACAGGTATGACTGATGCACCACATGCAAGTCAGCAACCAATTTGAGATCACATCACATGACAGGCAGCTCTCAGAAATCCTGCAACAGATCCTGCATTATTATGCTGCATGCATCACAAAGCATGTCGTGCAAAACTTGTCATCTAACTCTTGTCATTACTATCAGATCATTCATGAACAAACTGACGGCTCAATTGCCCCTGCCCAGTATGCCTAATCATTGTGCAATGCACATGACAGCTGAGTATGCATTGTACACAAAACACAAGAGCAAACACTCAGGTGTACATGTCAAGCTACAGGCATAGCATTGTTGAGCATACAAGCAAAGGGGATTTACACACCTGGGACATTGACGAAACTCTGCCACTGGCGTTCATTGAGCACTGCAGAGGCGGAAGCATATGCCTGAGCCTGTGGGCTGTGTGTGCTCACCAGCATCCACGCTGGGGTTGGCACATCCCGCTTTGTCGCCTCCTCCTCCTCGTACATGTAGCTATACAGCTTGTACTCCTCAGGCGCCTTGTATTTCACCTCCTTCTGCCAAGCTGGCTCTCTGGGCTTGGATGCGACAAAGCCTGGCTGCTGCTGCTGCTGCTGCTGCTGTGCTTGCTGCAGCTGCTGCCTTTGCCCCTTAGGATTAGGCACGACCCCACCCGGTCGCTGCATCTGCATCTGCTGCTGCCGCTGCCGCTGCTGCCGTTGTTGTGGCTGCTGTTGTGGCTGCTGTTGTGGCTGCTGATGCTGCTGACGCTGCTGCTGCCGCTGCTGTTGCTGTAGCAGCTGCTCCTGCCCTTGCTGCATCACAGCATATTGGACTGCCAACTCCTGGGCGCTGAAATCCTCAGGGTGGATGCCAAAGGCTAAAATGTCCTGGACTTGGGCAGCAGTCGTGTCCTCAGGTACCAACGGCCCAGAGCCTGCAGGAATGTCAGCAGTGTCAGCCCAACATGCAGAACTCTTGAAGGCACAACGGTGAGACAGATTTTGTGTATGGCATTCAGTATAGGGCTTCAGCAGGACGACAGCTGCAAGCATTGCTGGTGCCTGTCTGGACACTGCATTGAAAAATTATGCATGTAATGCAGATGACACTTGTATCTCTTTACATGTGTGACTTTCATGACTCAGACAAAGGTAACGTGTGACGCCTTGAGGATATGCACAACAACAGCTGGCAGATTGTCTGCATGTCAGAATGCCTCAAGCTGCAATGCAGAAAAGCTCAAATACATGAACTTGTATGCAAGCTTACCCTGTGACGAGGAGTGGCCCTGCCTTGGGGAGGCTGACTCTGATGACCTGCTCTCTTCAGATGGGGGTGGGGGTGGGGGTTGGAGCTGGCTGTCCAACCTGGCATGCTGAGATGTGAAAGAGGCACTGGGGTCGCCGTGCTGACCCACGGCTGCAAGAGGCCTGTCAGGGGGGGTGCCCCTGGCCAGATTGACATCCGGCGGGTTGTACCTAGGGCGGAAAGGTACTTCAGCCTTGGACGTGTATAGGCGCCTACCCACAGCAGCCTCTGACTGCACTCCTGGTGGCCGATAAGGCTCAGCCTGGCGCTGCAGACCAGAGAGTGCCTGTTCATGCAGCTGCGCGGCGAGCACACCGTCTCCCGTTACATCTGAGGAAGGCCTGGCTGCATCAGCTGAAATGGACCCAAATTGCAGAGATCCTGTTGGCTGAGCGCTGTCCTGCTGAGGGGGTGCACCTTTGGCAGCAGCTGTTGCCTGAGGCTGAGCTGCTGTGGCTGCCTGCACAACTGCCAAAGGAGCAGCCTGCATAGCTGCCACAGGGGCTGCCTGTGGTGCTGCCTGCGCAGCTGCCTGAAATGCTGTCTGGGCTGCTGCTTGTACGGCCACCTGGGGTGATGCCTGCACGGCTGCTGTAGGGACTGCCACAGGGGCTGATGCTAAAGGCGGGGCCTGAGGCACTGCTGCATGAGCTGCCTCTGAGGCTGCCTGTGTGGCTGCCTGCACAGCTGCCTGTGCTGCTGCCTGAGCATGTGCCTGAGGCATGGCAGGAGGAGCTGCCTTTGAGGCTGCCTTGTCAGGCGCTATCCCAGCTTTGTCAGTGGTGAGGCTATTCAGTGGGGTGTTTCTTATAGCTGGATGACTCTGCCGGTGTTGTCGGCTTGACCCTTGCTTTGGGCCTTGTTGCTTTGCAGCAGGCTGCTGCTGCTGCTGCTGCTGCTGCTGCTGCTGCTGCTGCTGCTGCTGCTGCTGCTGTCTTGCTGGCTGCTGCTGTGCCTGAGGCAGAGCACCTGAAGCATAGCAGAAAAGTTCAGATTACTTACTATAAGACCACCCCACAGCAGAGACAAATGCATCTCGTGATACCAATCAGCAAGTGCAGTGCGCGCTTGAAAGGTCACACACAGCACATTATGCCTTGCAGAATGCACGCAGCTCAGTTCCAGCAAAGCCCACTGTCTGCACCTACCATTGCTGTCTTGTGTAAGTGAATGTAGCTCAAAAGGCAGCCACAAACAAGCACATAGACTAGGCTTGAACTGCTCAGTGCCTCATAAGTGTTTGTGCAAGTTTTGAAACTCACACTAATTTGCTAGATTTACACAGTCAACAGGCATGACACTGGTCTGCACTGCTGCTTACCTCTTGAAACATTGGTGAGGGGCGCTCTGGAGCCAGCAGTAGGGGTTGGAGCGGGCATTGCTCCACCCTGGGATCTGCCACTCCCTCTTGCCTGGGCAACTTGCGCCATCAGTGCTGCCTTATTGATGTTGGGGGCCTGCACAACAGCCATGGTAATGTCACAGAAAGTTGTGTTATAGCAAGATTCAGCACACAGGTCATTGGCAGTTGACTGTATGCAGCATGGTGTGCGGTGTACGGTATCAGGACACATCAGAATGCGTGCGTGTTTCATTCAATGAATCATGCTTTCTTTAAAGCGTGATTTTTAATTGCCGGATCAGTGATCCGCGCGCTATCAGATGAGCAGCTTATTTGCTGGCATTCATGCATGAATGCTTACAGACATGGTCAATGACATTTGCACACAAAGCACAATCCTTCCTGATGACACGCACTTGTTCTGCAGTGTTGGGTTTCACAAAAGTCATGCGATGCAAACAGCTGTACTTTTGCGTCTCTGCTCACATGCAGCATGCAAGTGGTACTTGGGTACATCCTACTTACATGACGGTATGAGTCAGCCCGAGCAAACTTGCTGCTCTGAAGCAGCGCATCCATTGCAGACGCCTTGGCAGGTGGCTTGACCACCTTTACTGCTGCCTCAGCTGCATCCTTCCTCTCCTTCAGCACGTCCTGCACGGATTGTACCCAGACCCTCATCATCCTCTTCTTCAGGCTAGCCTGCAAGCATAAGGGCACGCCTAGTCAACACTCACTGCAGAGGATAAGCGATGCCTTGCATGCACTGTGTTGACAGCCTAGAGCGTGCAAGTTGGATTTGAAGCCAAAGTAGTTTGGATCTTAGCCAAGGGTCTGGGTCAACAATGCAAGGCCAGCTTGCTGATAGGCAGCAAATGTCATTTGCACAGCATCAGGGCACGGGGCAACACCACATGCCATTCACAAACCTAACTGGGTTTGTGCAGTCACGGTATTGTGACACTAATGCTGAAGTAATGATGTCTGAATGCAGTTCCATGTTCAAAAACAACTGGCTTGAGCTGTCCAGAACCACAGTAAAACCAACCATCTTTCAGCACACAGAGAAGGCTCTCAGATATGCACAACAGCAGCACCAAAATGCATGATGCAGCAGGCAACAGCAGGCCTCTGTGCATCAGCTGCGCCATACACCGTTTTCCCTGTGTTCAGCTGAAGCTTATGGGATGCAAAAGGCAGCTGTGACAGTCAGGCACAGACAGAGTCAAGGCCATCACTGCCTTCTCAAGGCATGCACACTTGTTTGGGCAGATTGCATCACATGGCAGAGAATCACAGACATGCAGAGAGTAAAACGCTTGCAAAAAGGAATGAGTCTGCACAGAATACGATCAACTCACTGTATGGTGTCCACAGGCCACCCGCATCTGCGCCTTGAGCTTGGTGCTGCTCTCCTGTGTGGCAATCCTGCAGCAGCATGCAACTTTGACGGGACTTTCAGTCAAAAATTGACCCACTTCACAAAAGCACAGAAAACACATATTTCCAAATCTGACCCGCTTGACCAAGGTGAACAGTCTGACTCAGCTTGATCAAACCACACATCCTGACTAGATTTGACAAAAGGAATGATGGTCATGAATACTTCAGGGCAGGATAAAAGATCTGAGCCCTGTTGCCACAGCAAGCTTGTTTGCAACTTGACTGAACGGAAAATTGACCTGAAGTTGGCCAAATCAAACACCACTGAAAGCTGCTGCTGATTGATGCACAGATGTCAACAATGTGACTAATGTTGCTGTGTACAATTTTGAGCAGGATTCAAGTGCAGCAGCACGGCAAAAGCTTGTTGTATGATGTCAGCAAAAGCTGCAACTTGCTGTGAGCAAGTCAGTAGATGCAGCTTCTCTGTACACTTTTGATAAGACATCTCAAGTCGGTTTCTGATCTGCATGCAGATGTACATGGGCATTGAGCAAACATGACAGCAGTCATTACACAATTGCATGCATGGAAGCACTTGCGGCTGAAGCAACTGCGCGCTGCCCAAGTGTTATACAACCATCCAAATTTCAAATATGTCAACCAGGAGCCAAACGAGTGCATGGTTACTCACCTCCACACACAGAAGATGCTCGAGGAAGACGGCAAAGTGGAACTTGCCACTGCCGCTAGTTTGGCTGCAGCCTGAAGACAAGCGTTCTGACGCTCAGCGACTCCTTGCTTCCAGGCTTGGAAGGCCTGTGCCTGAAGTCTCAACCTTTGCTGACGCTTGAAACGCTCAGCCTGCACAGCACAATCACCAGTAAAACGGCAAGGTCAGTGTTGCCTGGAAACAGGCAACCTTGCTGCGTGAAGACTCAATGCCTGCTGATGCTTGAAGTGCTTGGTTTGCACAGCACAGCGACAGCTCAAACTGCATGGCTAGTCCACAGCTGATGCACAAGTCGATCAGCAGAAGAGTCTGAGCTAGCAGTTTCCAATCAGTCCATGGATAGTCAACACGAGTGAAGTCTGAGCTAATAAGCATTTTGAAGGTAGAAAACATCGGCATTGCACATGTCAGAAGCAATGCATTGGTGTCATGTAGTGAGGATGCAAAAGATGCAAAATTTGCCGTGTGCACCGCAACAAACCCAACACAGGTTACAGTGTCTAGAAAGCATACACTCTTTAGGCCACCTCAACCCATGACGTCACCTCACAACCTTGCACAAGGGCTGCAGCAGCATGAGCTCATACCTTTGCCACCATACGCCAGCGCCGCAAGACCAGCACTAACAGCCTGTGCCTGAAGTGGGCAGGAGCCTTTTTGGTATCAAACTTGTGGCTGGTGTGCCACTGCCTCAACCAGTGGCGCTGCTGCCTCATCAGGTATTGGGCATTGAACTTTTCTGCAATGATGTGCAGCTGAGCACTCCTGGTCTGAGCCACGTTCCTGCACAAGCATCAAGCACTGAGACCCTGTTTTGGCAAGAGACATCAGCCATTTCAGCATCAGATCATGCTGGTCATCTGACTAAATTCATGGCATTGCTGCCTTGACATGTATTGGGAGCAAATGGTGATTCAGCCTGGTGTGGACTTCAGTCTGGCCCACTGATGCCGTGCAAAAGTTAGTACACTATTCCAGATTGGGATGTGCAGGTTACTGGCACCAGATGATGCTTTGCCGAGTATGTGACTCATTTCTCATGCATAGGAACAGTTCAAGGAAGATCTGACATGTTGACTGTTGCATGATGGAGGTGTGTCATCTGCTCAAGCCAATTGATGTATTATATACGTACTATCGGTACACTGTGTCATCCGTGATGTCAACTTAGACAAGTACAACACGGCAGACAACCCTGAGTTGCTGATGCAGGCGTTTGCTTCCATTCAAGGAAGCAGTCCTTGACACAGACAAGGGGGTGCAAGACAAACTTTGCATGGACTGTCATTACGAGAGTCAATGATCAGAGAGCCAATGATCAACTGAAGTAATCTGTGATGTCATTGATGTGTGACTTTTTCTGGAACAAGCACCAGATGGCAGATGATATGAGTTATGTGTGATAGCCGCTGACTTACCTCCAGGCAAGAAAGCAGTCCTTGAGAGACCCAAAAGGGCGCAGAGCAGCCTTCAGGCTAGCAACACTCCTCAACCCTTGAGCATTAGCACGCCACGTGGCAAACTTTGCAGCCAAGTGCTGCTGGGCCAATCGCCGCTGGTTCTCATGCACCTGTGACACACACAAACACATCAAGTGTTGGGCATGATGCTGCATACAATGTGCGGGACTGATGCTGCGCCATATGACTTCCATAACTTTTATGCAAAAGTGATGGCAACCCAGCAGAATGGTCAGCATGTGTTCACTCAGGCGGAATGGCAGCTTGACAACAGCTCAACAAACACCACATTACCAAAATGCACGGTTAGACTGTCGCGCCATCACAAGCTGCTTTGCACAGATACACAAAGACAAATGTTTAGTAGGTTTAATGGTGCTTATAGCTGCTTGTGCACTTGATCACGTAAGTTGTGTCGCAAAGCGCCGATCATATGCGCAGAACCCTGTGCAACCAAGCAGAATTGTGTACGATTTGAGAGCCTGATGAGCATGCATCAACAAATGCAAAAGCGCAATGGCAACAAACGCCCATGGCATAGGCTTGTCTACCTTGTGGCGGATTTCCATCTGGTACACAGCAGCACCCCTCCAGGCAGCCATTGCTTGAGTGAGCAGTAGGTGGGCAGGACGCTGAGGGGCTCTGTTGTGCTGCTTTTTGTAGAGCATGTTGGCGGCATGCTCTTGCACCCGCCACACCTGTAGGCAAACAGTAACTACTGATGTCTTGCATCCTGAGCACTTGCTGAACAGTGTGAGCACACATGGCAATGCACTTGTTCCAAGGTAGGCTCACTGCAGTGACAAAACACCTTGACGTGGTGCTGGCACAGACTGTTGCAATCAAACGTCAGACTTGACTGCTGTCTGATGTGCAGGGTGTGCAAGCAAAAGGTGCTGCTGCTGCCAGGAAATCATGTGTGAGCAACTCGAACAGTCACTTGTCACAGGAACCTTAGTGTAGCTGGATTGCACTCTGCAGACAAGCACGGTCACCATGTTTTGTTGCATTAGGTTTGGAAGAAAGTGCGAGACTGCAAAGCAAGCATCGCATGCAGTGAGACGTCCAAACAGCTTTCAAGAGCACTTATCATTAACCAAAAGGGCTGATTACCTTGGCATTACTCTGCTCTGTGGCCAAAGCCATGGCCTCGGACTGCAGGATGCTGTTCTGCATGAGAGCAGCCAGCTGTGCCTCCAGCTCTGCTACTTGCTCTTGCAGCGCCAAAACCTGCACAAGTCAGCAAACCCATTTGAGCTTGTTCATGTAATTTGAATGTCTGTGACAGACATGATGTCAACAGTCACTTGGAGTGAGTGATCATTTTGCAGCAGACAACTCCAGTTGGAAGGTACTCCTACAGTGTTAAGTCTCATGGCTAGGGAATGAAACTATATTGGTATGGCCAGTGCCGTTCATGTGCATGTGAAGTAGTGTGTCATTGCTGTGCATGTGAAGTGGTGTGTCATTGCTGTGCATGTGAAGTGGTGTGTCATTCCTGTGCAATGTCCTACAGAAAATACAGACGCAAGACGCTGTGATTGACAAACAGCCAAGACTGTAAGCACATTTCTGAGCAATTTCAGCAGTTCCAAGAAGTTGTCCAAGCTTTCACATCTGAAACAGCATCACTCTTTTTTGCAGTAAGCAAGCCTGTCTTGACCTTTTACCAAACAATCCTGTTATATAGTCAGGCCCTCACAATTGAATGCAAGAATGGTCAGAAACACACCTCAGGATTTGTTACAGGGATCAGCTGGGCATTGCTCTGAACAGTGGACATGGTAGTTTCGGGTGCCTGGTGTTCACCCTCCACTGCATGTTGCTCAGATGTGGCCACGTCAATCCCAGGCCTCTTGTCAGGTGCAATTTTCGTCGCCCTGGCACCTCCAGCGTGCTCCACCATGATAGGCTCAGCCTGCCTGAAGCCCCCACATTCATCCTGCTGCACCACCTTGTTCACCTCCTCTACCCTCCTGGCCAAGCCCTGATCTGTTGACTTGCCACCTTGCGTTCCCTCATCATCATCAGCCAGCATCTGACCACTGCTGGCCAACTCAGTCCCAGATACACCATCAGCAGGGCGGTGAGCTGAGATGTAGCCCTCCTTGCCTTCACTCTGGCTGTGATTCTGATGCCCAGCCTCTCTTTTGCTCTTGCCGGTCATAGCTGCAGCGCCAGCTGGGGCTGCGACTGCTGCTGCAATGCTGCCTGGCTTGGCAGCTCTGTCAAGGCTAGCATCTGTGCCAGCTGCAGCAGCTGTGACTGCGGTCACCTTGTCAACTGTGGCTGCAGCGGTCTTCTGGCTGCTAGCGCTGGTCTGAGTACTACCACATGTGCCCTGACCCAAAACACTTGCTACACCGTCACCATTTGCTCCTGAAGCGCTGGCCATGACACTGTCACTCTTGCTGTTTTGCTGCACAGGGTGTGCTGCCAGAGACTGTTGAGTGACAAGCCTGTCACTACTGGCTGAGTGGCTGCCATTCTGAGTAGCATTCAAAGCCACAGGGATGATTGTGTGACAATTTGCAGCTACGCAGTGCTGCATTGGCTGCACAGTTGGAGCTGACTTAGCTGTGGCAAAAGCTGTGCTGCGTGCCTGGTTTGACTGTTGAGCGGCGGGAGCCTTCTTCAGGGCCTTCTGGAGGTAGTCCTCAGCATACTTCAGCAGGACCTTGCGACGATCCTCTGCCGCTGCTGTGGTACCTGAAGTCAAGACGGCATCTGGGCTTCAACGCTCAAGCACAATGATAGCATGCATCACAAGCATGACTGAACAAATCAAATGCAGAGATGTGACGATGAAGGGAGACCAACCGCACACAGAGGCTGTGTCTGTATGTGTGTGCAGCAGCTGTTACAGCAGGATAGCAGAAGCCTGTCTAGTACGTGGATGTGCTAAGGTGCTGGCACATCTCAACACAGCATGTTCAAAACACCAAGTTGTGCTTGAGTTGCAGTAAGAATGCCACCATGGTGTCACACAACCTTATGCAGTTGATGAACAAAACTTTGACATAATGCTGCAACAACCAACATAGGTCAAGCACCTCAAAGCCTCAAACTTGAAACATTTGAGCATGAAGCTACTAAATTGCCACACCAGGATTGCGCACTTGATTTGCAAGGTGTCAAAATGCATTCGTGCAGGTCACAATGAACAAGCAAAGACTGGCCGCCTACATGCCTTCAAAGGCTCATTGAGACATACCAGCTGATGGCACAAAAGTCCCAGAGGAGGCAGCTCCCTTGCGCACTGCAACTGCCGCCAAAGTGGCATCATTGTCCTGTACAGCAGATGTCAGACATGTCAGTGGATGGGGCAGGTTAGCACAAGACCAAACTGGTAGGAAACAGTTGATTGCTCCATCATGTATTCAGCTGGGCGTGCTGAGCCTGTCTGGCATGCACACTCAATAATGCACAGTGAGGCAAGTCAGCATGGAGGCAATGCTTTGCAAGTGAACTTTTCTGCGGTGATGCGATGGATGAGGTGAAGCTATATGGCTGGTTGACAGCCTGCATGCAGCTAACAACATTATGATGCCAGGCCTGAGATGTTATTTAAATGCAACAAACTCTGAGCAGCAGGTTGATAGAGTGAGTTTGTTGCAATGGCCTTGCAACATGCATGAAGCCATTTTGATAAGTGTGACTTGCCAAGCAGTCAATGGCCACTCGCCAGCATGCTCATAACAGGGGCAAGTATTGAAGCAAACATATCACATCCTTTGAGCAATGCCAGACCCAGAGCACCTCAGAAGAGAAAGTCTTGCACACCTGCTGCTCATCCGGGGTCAAGACGCTCAGAGCAATGTAGTCGACTGAGGCACCGATGTAATCACCCCTGCCTTGACGGCTTGCAGCCCTGGCCCTCAGTGCTAAGGCACAGCTCCCATCCATCATAAGCGCAATGTTGGCGGACACTTCCTGTAGGCACAAGCACAATTGATTAAACCTCTGACGATTAAATCTTCAACCAGCAACAGCAAACTTATCTTCAATGCCTTCAGTGCCAAGACACCTTCCTGCAGGCACAAGCATAATAGTTGAACCTTTGGCAATGAACTCACATCAGAAGTCTTATCTTGAGTGCCTTCAGTGCCAAGGCACAGCTCCCCTCCATCATCAGGGCAATGTCAGCAGACACTGCCTGCAGGCACAAGCACAAAGATTGAACCTTTTGACAATCAATGGCATCAGAAGTTTGATCTTCAATGCCCTCAGTGCCAAGGCACAGCTCCCATCCATCATAAAGACAATATTTGCAGACACTTCCTGCAGGCACCAGCACAATGCTGAAGCTTTGGGGAGTGTGAGTAGCAACTGGATTTTCATGTGTTCCAGACTTCAGACAGTCATGACTGTACACTAGGGTCTAAGTATGTTTGTGATAGTGTCGCTGTCACTGCTTCATATTGTGCTTGATTGCCGATGACACTCCCCTACTCATTCATGTTGAGCATTGTATCATGAAAGTCATGAGCAGGTCAGGCACATGCTTGGCTACTTTGAAAATTGGTGTGACGATGCCTGTATGCCCTGCCATCAAGTAGCGGCAGTTTTGAATGTATGAAAGTCAATCAATGCTGCTGTGCAGGCTGTAAATGAGCATCAGTGTTATGCACTGCTTGTAATGGCAAACCATCATGCACTGTTGCTGCAAAAGCTGGCATGTTTTGCCGATTCATCCACAACTCACCGCTCGTTCCATCTGCGCCATCTGCTGATACGCACAGGCAGATTGGCCAAAGACAAGGGCATCTGGCGCAAGCTTCACAAGCTTTCCACATAAGCCAATCAGCTCACGCCACTCTGACGCATTGAACAGGGCAGCTGCCCTGTTTTTCATGTCTAGCGTAGTAGACCCAAGCGGCTTAGCGCCAAATCCACCAGCCTCCCCTTTTGCCTGCATACGGCAGCAAGTACACTCAGCTTCTTGCGAATGAAACTTTGCTGTGACAACAGCAGCAGCAGCAGCAGCAGCAGTAGAGATGTAAGCATCCATCAGTTTGACCTATTCTGGTTCCCACCTGATTGGGAGTGCGCACGCTGGTCTTTGGTCGTGCCATGCCGGCGAGGTGTGCAGGCCTTGCAGACATGAGCGCAAATCAGGGCGCTACTTGCTGACGGTCGTATCAAGGCCAAAGACTGGTTTGCCACTGATAGGTCAGACACTTGGTGCTCGCTCTGTAGCTAACGGAGCCCAAAGTGCAGCCGCACTGCCAGAACGTAGCGTGTGCAAAGATGCAAGGCTATCCGTTTGTAGCCCCGCAAGCCATGACGTCTGCAATATCACATAGGGTGTGCCCTGCGAAATAAACTTGAAGGTTCATCAAGCCCCGAGGGCAACGCTCAGTACTGCTTTGCGCACGACATTGGTCATGAGCAGTACCTGGACGTCACGTTGTTGCGCTGTCCGGCCTCCTATCGACACCAGCGCTACCGATGTCCCCGCGCGACAAAGCCTCACAACCAGGAAGGACTGTAAATGTTTCCAGTTCAGCGTTACGCCGTCACTCTACAATTGCTCGGCGTACTGAGCGTTGCTGGGCGTTACTGAGCCCTGCGGAGTTTTGACTGGCGGGTGCCTGCTGACAGGATCCTGCAGCCGCATGCAGCCTCCTTGCAAGCTTGCCTTGAGCTGGAGATGCAAAGTCAGCCGTCAAGCGCATTGCTGGTTGGCATGCAGGTCGGTATGTTGCAAGATCGTATTGCGAAACAATACGCGATTGGCGTTGCCTCTCAGCTTGCTATCGTGATCAAGGGGTCGTTGGATCCATGGAACAATGTGTGCGGTAGTGCTGTCAATCAGTTTGAGAACTTTACCGCTCAACGTCTCATCAGGAACTGAGCACGAGGCTTAAGTGCAGGTCGACTGCTTCTCTGCAGCTGCCCCTTTCAGCCAGCCGCCCTTGCTTGACTCAGGAGACCACAGAGATCTTTGCATCTATGACCAGGGTTGACCTGGAACCAGTTCCTGTGATCAACCGCAAAGCACGTCATGTGCTGTGGTATGCCCACAGGTCAACGCTATTGCTGGCAACTTGAGCGCAAGCTCTGTGTTGCGATAATTCAAAGACATTTTGTTCAGGAAAGCTGTCGCCGATGGTGATTAAAGTTGCACTTCTGAGTCACTCGATCCTGCATTCAGCCACCCTTGGTGTACATGCTGCGCTGTGGTCACGCAACTGGATGCTGTTACAGTTTCTGTGTCTACGTGATCAAGCATGGTCATCTGCATCATGCATGTGATCTTCAGGTTTCTGATGCCATCTAGCAAGCCTCAAAGCAGGTTTCAATGCCAAAGTTGGCTGTGACAACGATTGTCGAGATGTCAAAACAAACAAGACAGCAGCCTTGCGGCATTCAGTACATTTGCAGGTGCAAAGCAGCATTGGCCACAGCAGATACGTGCAGACTGATCAAGATTTGCAATGTATTATTCAGTTGGCAGGAGCATATGGCAAGCGTAGGAGCCTGCCTCAAGGTATTACGACAATGACAGCAATCTGGGCTTACGTCCACAAGAAGCGCTAGAGCTGAATGTTGGTCACATACACAAATTTGGCTTTACACATGCTGGCAGTGGCATACCCTTGCATGCCTGCAAGTTGCCAAGATTGCTTGCATGACTGCATCGTCTGTTCTTGTCAGATATGTGTTCTCTGAAGGCAATTTGGCACACAGCATAGCACTTGCATCTGTAACAATGCCCTTTGATGTCTCTTTTGCGCTATGCAGCCAAGGCACAACAACCACCGCTTTTTCAGCTCCTGTGACATTCTGCTGAAACAGCAAAAGGCAACAAAGACTCACCCCACTTGTCAGATTGAACACGATCTATCTCAAAGCATGATGTGACTCCATTGCTGACTGTACGTTTGTGGCAATAGAATTGTCACCTATGCATTCTGTCAAAGCTTGTACAGTCGCTACTCAATCAAGGTGTTATCTCAATACCACTCATCGTAAGAATGATGTCTGCTCTTCAAGGCATTACAGCCACAAATGTCTGCTGCAGTGCTTCTGTTCA
>BDIU01000567.1:0-14009 GCA_002118135.1 Trebouxia sp. TZW2008
CACCCAAAAAGCTTCTTACGATGATCATTCTCGTCCTAGTGTTTGACAGTGACTTTAGTACTATGTGTTGATACTTTGTCCAATATGAAATAGCTGGGTGGAATTTTTTGTACAGGTGGAGTTGGGTCCTGGACACAACTCAAGAAGAAAAAGGTCAAGATAGCTGGAAGATGCTTCTGAGATGTATCATATAGTCTGTCGCTAGCATGTACTCGTTGGGCTAATTCCTTTTATGCAGACAGTGTTTGGACAAAACAATTAGATGTAAGCAGCATTGTAGTCCAGTTTTTTACTGGCTGTAATGCCTTGCATTGGGGATCTTTCACATCCTACCTAGCCTATGGGTCCCTTGTTCACATTGGCTGTCGCTCAAGGTAAGGGTTGAACTTGCAGGGCTTCACAGAAGAGCTGCAAGCAAGCCATGTTGTGAGCAGCATCTAAAAACATGATGCAGCTTGTTTGATGTGCAGGCTACACTGGGTTGCGTTCCTGAGCCCAACATTGTACATGGCATCCAGGATGGAAGCTTCGAACTCAGTGGCCGTCACTTCATGTGTCATGACATGGGGTTAACCATATGCTGCATCCAATTGCCACGAAAGCTCACTGCAGGTTGTATGCTGGACAAAAACGGATGCCGGAAAGTCTGCAGCAAGCAACGCTGGACTGCGCAGGTGCTGCGCCTCTGTCAACCAAAGCTTTTTGCAAGCCAGCCGAGTGACATCAGCGACCCTGCAGTGGTGCAGATCAAGCATTCTGCCTAATACCAACATACGCCGATATCGGGCCGCCGCTGCATGATCGCAACATACGGTGATTGAGCACAGGACGCCAGACTCAAGGATCGCTTGACGGTCAGGGTTGAAAGCGCTTGATCAGCTGCAGGCTGCCAGGAGCCGATCTTGTCGTACCAACAGCGATCTGCACCTTGTTCAACTTCTTGAAACTGTCAGATCGCAGTGCAATAATCACGTTGCCGTACGACTAGAAGCAAGACCTACTTGCACGTGCTTGAGGTTTTTAGTGGAAAACCTAGATGATAGACCGACCAGATTACGGTTCGTGTTACCGAGACTAGCCGAGACAGCACTGAAAATACCTTTTTTGTCCGATCAGGGTAAAGGACGGAAACCCCGGTGGCTGGTGCAGCATTGCTGTAGAAAATGCATGCTTATGCCCCGGCAATGAAGCCTTGGCATTTAGACGCAACAGCGCAGTCAGTCTGCCGCATGCTTGGAGGGGGTCTCAATTTCGTGGATGAAATACAGCATAGACATTCACAGGTGGCAGGCACAGCAGAAGAAAGATTTCTGCTGACAAGTGCGCAAAAAAGCAGCACCCAAACATTGGCACAGAAAAGGTCTTTGGATCATGACGAGGAGGTGTATGCTGGCCAAAAACAGCAGATACTGAGGCAGATCATGCAGGAAGCACCTAGAACAGAGCTAGCTATCATCAAGCAACATGCAGAGGGGTTCATGAGCATCCTGGACATGTTGTCAGCAGGCCATGCACCACCAGCCACCATGCGGCTGCTACAGACCATCAGGCACAATGTGACAGCGCCTCTCGGCAGCATGATTAAGAGTGGCACGCAGGGCATGCTCAGCATGTAACGGTTAGCCTTGCCAAAAGGGTCATATATAGATGTCCGGAAACCTATTCTTATTGTTCATCAACTACGACATTCGCCCTCTCCCTGAAAGGCGAGGTTGCCCAAGCCTCGCTATGTTCTTTGCTTTGTCTCGGGCGAAACTAGCCTTTTGCAAGGAGGCAGCTTGTGTGTGCATGGCTGCTGAGCTGTGAGCAGTCATGCTGGCTCTGTGTCTGCTGCCTGCCAGTTTGGTGGGTCTGCAAGTCACAGCTTGTGAGGCAGCAACGCTTGTGTGCATGTCTGAACACCTGTCAGCAAGTCTGCTGCCTCAAGCTCTGCTGCTTGAGTATGTGCTGAGCTGGATGCACAGCCTGCTGGTGGACTGCTGTCAGCCATCATGTTGCATACAGCTGCGCTGCCTGTCAAGAGTCGGGCTGGCTGCATAGCATGCTAACGGGGTGAACGTGAGCAGGCACAACATGCTGCTTGGAGAGCATGGCTCGTGTGCATGACTTACAAACCTGTCAGCAAGTTTGCACCATCAAGCTCTGCTGCCTGAGCATGTGCTCAGCTGGTTGCAGAGCCTGTTGGTGGAGTGGTGCTAGCCAACGTGCTGCATCAAGCTCTGCTGCCAGACATTGCAGCTGGATCAACAGCAAGCTTGTGAGTTTGATGATGGCAATGACAGCATGTTGGTGGGGCAGCAAGGCTGCTTCATCAGGCTGTACTGCCTGCAGTGCAGCAGCTGGAATATGTATGCCAGATTTGACTGGGAAGATATGCTACGGCCATACCATCCAGACTAGAACCCTTGTCGTCCGATCAGCGAAGTCAAACTTGATTGGGCTCAACTGGTACTCGGCTGCGTGATCGCCCGGGAACCTTGAGTGCTGTAGTGTCTTGCCCCGACGCAATTTTGCAGCGCCTATTGAAGGGAAAGGCGCCCAAACTCCTGCAAAGCTCCAGCTGTTGCTACATTCTTCTTGCACAGACCACACTGCATCCAGTGTTCTGCAGTTGCATTTTTTTTTCGCAGAAACCAGCTGGCCTTATTTTGCAATTGTGCAAGCCGGTTTTGGCAGCGATGCAGGCTAAACCCGGTGGCTCCAGGGTTTGTGAGCCTTCACATCAGCCATGAAATCACGCTGTCCACCAAGCTCCACGCAAGGCAGCAAGCCTTGTATGCAAGGCGGTCAAGCGCATGTGCAGGGCAGCTCTGATGCACCAGCTGCCCTGACTTGCCATGCCTGGCTGGCAGGTGGGACGCTAGGCAAGAAACCCTGGAGCAGAGCAGCAGCAACAGCAGCCAGCCAATGTCTCTCAGACCCCGGAGCAGCTGACATGCAAGCGTCCAGCAGAGGCCAGAAACGGCAAAAAGGGCCAATAAAACCCCAAGAATGGTTCCCGAGCTTGGTATCGGCGCAGAGCGCCAAGCCGGGACTGGAACTCCCGCCTTGTTCATCCGGAGGCAAGCACCTTACCATCGGTGTGACGCAACGCAAGTCCCGCTTTCTGGGCTATCAACAGCGTTGTGAATTTTGCCTTTTTGTGGCTCAACTCAGTGCTTACAGCTTGTAAGATATTTCACAAGCACACGTCAGGCTCCGTGAGATAGATTCAGGCAAAGTGACCGAGTTAGCCAACAAAAGCTTCTCTATCTGAACACAAGCGGACAACGCAGTCATAGCTGCACATATACTGAAGGTCATGCATCACTCCTTTGAGGTGTATCCGTAGTATTGCAACATGGGAACAATGAAACTGATACCCAGTAGCACCAGAACAATGGTGGAAAATATAGCTTTTCTGTCCCCAGTTTCTTCCTTGGTCTTGTATGTTCTGGTTCTGCCTTCAGCTGCTCTTTGAGGCGCTCCAGGGTCCTTTTGGCCTGTAGTCAACATGCACTGTCGAAGCCTGTGTTTAGAAAGGCAAAACGAAGGTCTATGCCGCTAGGCGTCATAACAGGAGCCTCTGTCTATAGAGGCAGCCCGGGAGTGCTGTCTCTTCGGACTGGGGACCATGTGTCAAGACTGTGTAAACTTTCGACCCTGCTGGGCGTGAGGATTTTTCAGATACCACTCACAAACTCAGCTGATGTTCATGCGTGCAATCTGCACCAACTATAGTTGTGGAGTGAAGACTTGTTGTACAGGAAAGTTTGCTGTACAGTGCGATTCTTGCTGCAAAAGCTACAGCTGCAAAGTCACTGAAAAGTCACTGCGAAGTCAGAGGCACAGCGTTTGCAAATTAATTGGTTTGTGCTGCACAGCAATGCATCACAGTGACCTTTGTTTGTATGGACAGTCAATGCAAGGACATTCTTGACGTAACAACAATGCAACTGGCAATCAATCACTGCATGCTGACTGCAGTGGCACCTCTGAGTAAGAACAGTTCAGTGTAAGGACAGTTTTCTTGGGAACCAAAGCAGCCGCTACAAAGAGAAGTCACTGTACCTGTTATCTGAGCCTCCAATCGCTTGATTGAACTTGTGACAGTCTCATTGAACTTCTCTTGCTCTGTAAAGATTGGAATGTTGTCTCCAATGACGCTGTCAATCAAGGCATCGCCAACTTTCTGCATACAGCATCAAATGTGATGCAATAGCGAGACACTCTCGCTCTGTGATGATGGGAATGTTGTCTCCAATGACGCTGTCAACCCAAGGCGTCAACAGTTTTCTGCATACAGCATCAGATGTGATGCAATGGCGAAAACCTCTTGCTTTCTCGCTCTGTGATGATGGGAATGTTGTCTTGAATGACGCTGTCAATCAAAGCATCCCCAACTTTCTGCATACAGCATCAAATATGATGCAATGATAGACAACAGAAAGCCTCTTGCTGTCAGTCAGAGCATCCCCAACTTTATGCACAGCAGCTAGTCACAGCTAATGTGATGCAACAGTCATCTGAGTAGCGTGACTGCTATTCGTCTACAATGACACTGTCAATCAGAGCATCCCCAACTTTCTGCAAAGCAGCTAATGTGATGCAACAGTGATCTGAGTAGCGTGACTGCTATCCTTCCTCTGCAATGACACTGTCAATCAAAGCACCTCCAACTTTCTGCACAGCAACTGATGTGATGCAACAGTCATATCAGTGGCATGAACGCTATCTGCCTCCAACGACACTGTCAATCAAGGCATGGCCGACTTTCTGAGCACAGCATCTGACATAAGAGAAGAATCTTGTTGTAGTCAAAACTGCTGCTTGCCCAAGTGAGCTATATGCCTCTGTCACAACCTAACAGCAGATGCAATGCAGTGAAGTATCCCTGCGCAATGAACAGCTTGGACAGATATGCATGCGCTGCAACAAGGCATTTTGACACTGCACCAAATAAATAAGGCAACAAGTACAATGCAATACGACCCCTCTGGACTTTGTTGCGCAGCTTGATCACCTGACCTTAGCTTGTTCTGTTTGCCCACAAAGCTTGAAAATGTTCCCCACACTGGCAGTCATAGATTACAGTGCAGTTTGCAAGGTGCCGTTGTGCCTAAATGAGATGGTCATGCAAGTTTGCGAACATGGAATATGCTGCACCTGTGTGAAGGCAGGGCCTCCAGTAATGGCGCCGTCTTTGCCTGTCGTGACAATGATCAGTGCACCCTTCTTGTCTGCTTCGCTCTTGTCAGGATACCATCTGGCAAGGATCTTGTCTCCAAAAGCAAAGGCATCTGTCTCAAACTCAAGCTTCCTGACTGTGATGACCTCAATTCTATATCCTGTCTCTGTCTACATAGTCAGTGAGCAGTGAGCTGCTCATGCTGCTGTTGGCATGCTGTGAAAGAGAGCAAGGTGAGCAGGTTGTGAGATGCCTGTACCTCCAGTTTGTACAGCCTGTCATTCACGCTTTTCTTCGTTGTCTTGTTCAAGACGCCCGCGTCATCGATCAAGTAGTTCAGAGAGGGAGCGGATGTGTTCACTACGTCAAACTCGCTAGCAACAGCTGGTGCTTGAACGCTGCCCATCGACAGCATAGCTGCAGCTGCTGCAGCAGCTAGGCCCTTGCCGAGACCTTGAATCACATTGCTGTTTTGCTGCAACATCCATGCACCTCGTGAGTATGATAGATTGAGCAGTGCAGGATGCGCAAACGCAAGTCAAAAGCACAAGAGGCTCGCTTGAGCTACGAACCAGGGCACTGATCCGGTGTCAACCCGAGCTGTTTGACAAGATGCGTCACAAATACCTGCTGTGCTCTGCAAACAATCTGCTGGCGAGCGGCTCGGGCGGAGTGACGGCCAGCGGGACGAAACGCTGTGCTGGTTGTGCGGCATCTCTGCTGCAAGGAACTCGTCTGCACCGAGTGAGCACCAGACAGGCAAGTCGTCATTGTGGCGCAGCACCGCTTGCACCAACTGATGTTATCGCATGCAGCTGCTACACAAAGTAAAGCGCTGCACACATGTGTACTAAGATCGACCTTGCAGTCACGTGGAGAAAGCTTAGCCCGTTTCATTCAATCTTTCTTACCCAAGTTTGTTCGTGTTGCAAAGTAACGCCAGCATGTGCGTGTGTGCGTAAGATGCTTGTGCGGCACAGCCTAAGCCCTTGGCTCGCGTCGCGGAAGCCACTGAAAAGACGACATTGCCTCGCGAACAGATTAGGCGGTCGAGCACGTTGCGACCGCTTGCAATGACGCTTCTGGAGGATCTCTGGGGTGACTGGTCCATCAGCTTGATCTGCTCTCTCGTTGCGTTATCGATTCCGCTGCTGTATTTGTTTGCCAAGCGCACTACCAAAGCGCCGATCTTCCTGGATCCAAACGAATTTAAATCGCTGCCATTGATCGAGAAAAAGGTCCTTAGCTACAACACAAGGCTGTTCAGGTAATCGTGTCGGATGTCATCTCGATCATCACGGCTGCTCGTATAACCCCAAGCATTTGAATCCCTGCAGGTTCGGCCTGCCAACGAAACACACATTGCTCGGGCTTCCGATCGGGCAACATATCACCTTCAAAGCAAAAGATGCAGAAGGCAAAGACTTTTTCCGTCCTTACACCCCCATGACTGATGATGACACTCCAGGCCACGTGGACTTCGTGATCAAAGTTTATTCTGAGGGCAAAATGTCACAGCATCTTGACAAAATGGAGATCGGCCAGACCCTGCTGTTCAAAGGACCTAAAGGGCGTTACAAATATGAACAAGGCAGTGTGAAATCGATAGGTTAGTTGCACTGGTCACAAGCTGTTGCCACCTAGTGCAATATGCACTTCATCAATCTTGCAGAATGTAGCTTGTGTTCATGCATGCATGTATCTATAAGCATGACTCCCAAAGACTGCTTGGTAGTGACTATAGCACAGTCAGGTCACGTGGCGCTAAACATTCAACAATCCTATGTGGTGTTGCGCCCAGCTGATAAGACCCCAATCACGCTGCTGTCTGCAAATGCGCCAACAGTTGACATCACGCTTGACTCTGAAGGATCCTTTGTGCTGTTGCAGGAATGTTAGCAGGTGGAACTGGTGTAACGCCCATGTATCAAGTTGCCAATGCAATCCTGAAGAATCCTGCTGACAAGATCCCAATCACGCTGCTGTTTGCAAATGTTGCAGCAGATGATATACTCATACAAGAAGAACTCACAAATTTGCAAGCGTTGTCGCCTCAGTTCAAGGTATGCCAGCGCCATTTTCTGTCAGCATAGTTGACTGGATTTAAATTGCCGTTGCTACAGGATGCAACAGCATGTATGTTATAAGCCTCTACCAAACGCAACAACATGTGTACTGAAAGACTCACCAATCTTGTCTCAAGATGCAGCTTGCTTTTCTGTCACCATGGCAGACTGCGCTTTAAAGTTTGATTTGCTTGAAGTTGCCTACATGCCATGACTTGAAGCCTTCCGACAGTTCCTGAATGCCTGGGTGACATGTAGTTGTTGTACGTCACACGGGCTTTTGACCCAACATGTGACTGAGGCAGCTGTTGCTGGTACGTGCAGCACGCTGCAAATTGTCCATTGTGCGTTGACCTGTTTACAGCGCAGCCAACAGACGTCTCCGGCTTCATATCGAGTCGTTTTTAACATCCTTGTAGGTGCATTTTGTGCTCAATAGTCCACCACAGGGCTGAACAGGCGCTTCAAGCTTTATGTCAAGTGATCGTGTCGAAGGACAGTGTCCTGTCTCATCAAAGATTCAATCAGTACACATTGTTTTGCAGGTGCATTATGTGCTGAACAACCCACCAAAGGGGTGGACAGGCGCCTCAGGCTTCATAACTAGTGATCTCATTCAAGCACACTTGCCTGTAACATCAAGATATTAGTCATTACTTATTGTCTTGCAGGTGCATTATGTGCTGAACAATCCACCAAAGGGGTGGACAGGCGCCTCAGGCTTCATATCTAGTGATCTCATCAAAGCACACTTGCCAGCGCCTGGTGATGGGATCAAGATCTTGCGCTGTGGGCCATTGCCCATGAACAAGGCCATGAAAGCGCATTTAGATGCTTTAGGCTACACTGCAGACATGCAGTTTGAGTTCTGAATGGTCATTGACATCTTAGAGGCTACAATGGTGCGTATCGAGGATGTTTGCTATAGTCCAAAAGCTATTTCACCCATGAACAAAGCCATGAAGGCACATTTAGATGCTTTGGGCTACACTGCAGACATGCAATTTGATTTCTGCAAGTTAATGTAAGTGCACCTGCATGCTGTGGGCTACAGTTGAGAGATGCAATCTCTGCAGAGTTTTGACAGGACCTTGTCGGAAAGGCCAAGATACACTGAATGGACATTACTGTACTCGTATTCTTTGAATGTTGTGTGTGTCTTGGTATATGGGCCTTGTGCAGCTGTTAGACCTGATGTTCGTTGACTGCATTGCTTGAGTTTGCACTGGGTGCGTTGAACGTATGAACCCATGAGGGGAAAGGAGAGAATGCATCGTTAGACACCTTTCCTGATAGCTGAGCGTCCTGGCACAGCATGCAGACAACAGTTGTTTCACTTAATGATCTAGCCAGACAAGCAGCTCTATAGCGGTAGCTAAGTAGCTATGACTCTTTCACATTGCAGTCATGCAGAATATCTTTGTGTACAGCAATGATTTAGTGCGCCAATGCTCCTGCGAGCCTGAAGGGGAGAAGAGTGAATCCTAGTGCCGTCCATGAAAATCGTGATCTCTTCACTTAGGAGGCCCTCTGCAGAGCGAGAGCTGATCTCCACGCACGGCCGCATGATTTTGCACGGGCCTTTCAAGCTGCTGCTCGCACGCATTCAGCACTGATGTAAATCCAAACAGTCATGCTGAGATTGCCAGCATGACAGCCAAATTTCCAGAAGTTCGACTGTCAAACCCCTGGAGCCTAGTAAGCCTTTGCAAACACCACCAGCTAGGTACACACTGGTAAACAAAACAGCACAAAGCCGCCAACAGCACAGCGTCACCCGCTCAGATGTCAGGTCTCAATTGATCTCAAATCAAATACATGAGTCAGACGCAACACCTCTGTTGACAGTTCCAGCAGCAACACAGCAGCATACTGACTTGAATTTCATTCATGTCACTAATGTCAGCCATTAGATGCGCTTTTGGATGAAGGTTGTGTTGCTGAGCCTTTTGACTCCTGGTTTTGCCCAATTTCTCTTTCTTGACTCGCAGCTCTGACTGCAGGCTGCCTCTATAGACAGAGGTTTGTGTTATGACGCCTAAAAGCGTGGACTTTTGTTTCCTCCACAGCTCTGACAATGTAACGTTCATAACCTCGAGCAGGAACCTTTTCCATATATATCAGGCGTGGGATTTGCCAAGTTTTGTTGAGCTTCTTGATTACAGCTCTGACAATGCAACATCCATGACCTCGAGCAAGAAATCTGCATCTTGCTGCGTGATACACATTGGCGGCTTGATTCTGAACACATTGCCAAGCAAACCGCCCTTTCCAATCAAGACTCCCATGTCTTTCATACGCTCAAACACTTGCAAGGTCTCTTCTTTTGCAGGTGCCTGCACGCATGTGAACATGACATCATACTACTGATCATGACAATTTGTGTGATCAGGTGACATGTGACACAATGTACCACAAATAGCAGTCCCTGCAATGAGCCTTAATGGCAAATCAGGTGTCAAGGCACTTTCTTGATGTGTGCATGACCATTTTTACTTTTTGTCGGTAGGATTTGACGGAAAAAAAATGGATTGGGTGGCTTCTGCATTGATCAAAAGCAATGCAAAGAAAGCACTGGTGTACCCCAGCAGTTGAAACTTGCAGAGACACAGGGGAACAGGGCCTGTCCACAAAGTACATGATCTGCTGAGCTATGCGGGTCTAGCTCACGTCATGCATGCAACAACATGTGTAATGGCACATTAAAATGGGTAACAATGCGATAGCAGCAGCAAAACCAGTCCAGACCAGGTGTCATGCAGTGTTACCTTTGTTTCTCTGTCTCTGACTAGCTCCACTCCCAGCATGAGACCCTTGCCCCTCACATCCCCAATGATGCTATGCTTGTCCATAAGAGCCCTCAGCCCTTTCTCTATGTGTCCTCCTACCTGCAAAAAAGCCCCAAACACGGTTCAATTCTCAGCGGAGCCAAACAACACATGACTTGAAATGATGAGATCTGAATACATGATTTGGTCTGTTGTATGTCCAATGATGCTGTGCTTCTCCACTAGAGCCCTCAGCCCTTGGTCTATGTGCCCTCCTGCCTCCAAAAAGAGGAGCCAGATAATCAAAGGTCAAATGATCAACCAACCAGTCTACTGAATGAATGCAGGAATGAAGTATTGAATGAAGGAAGGAAGGAATGAATGAATGCATGCCTGAATGCACGAACGAACGAACGAACCAACGAATGAACGAACGCACGAATGAACGAGTGAGTGAATGAAAGAATGAGTGAGCAAGCGAGTGAATAAATGAACAATCTATTGTATGCATGAACAAATGCATGAATGAATGAATGCATGCATGCATGAATCAATCAAATGACTTGATGGCAGTCTATCACCAGACTTGAGTTGTGGACCATCAGCCAGCCAACAGCTCATGAATTTAAACACTTTTTACACTCTATGAAACATTGAATCAATTGCAGCCTACCTTCAAGCTGTTAGCTTGTAGATCATCTTCTTCAATTGCTTTCAAAACCGCCCGGCCTCCCGCTGAGCACACCGGATTGCCGCCAAAAGTGTTGAAATGCAGCCGCCAAGACATTGTCTGAGCAATTTGCTCAGTTGTCACAACTGCTGCCAAAGGAAGTCCATTTCCTATTCCTTTGGCCATGGTCACAATATCTGGGATGACATTTTGGTTTTCAAAACCCCAGAATTTAGTACCCGTTCGCCCAAAACCGGTTTGAACTTCGTCAGCGATGCACACGCCGCCGGCTGCTCTAACATGCTGCAAACAGAAAGAGGAAGTCAGACTGTTGTTGTGCTTACCATGACCCCTGTTGTTACGACATGCACTTATTGCACAGACAGCTTTGGACAGTTTGGGCCTCATCAGCAATACAAACGCCGCCGGCTGCTCCAACATGCTACAAACAGGGGACCAACATGAGTCTGAGATCATTGTGATCATGAATATCCACTATCTGCTTTATCACTTTAATTATTGATGGCATTGTTGTTGTTGCTTTTACCGTTGTTCTTGGTATGATGAAGCTTTTTTTCATTGATAGATTTCCTTGGCTGCAAAAATGCAAAGTTAGAGACGAGATGCGATGGCTGCTTTGACATGACATGCTGCAGTTAGAAACTGATTTCAAGTGAGGGAAGCTCATTGATATGACCATGCCGACAAAACTGATGATGATGACGATGATGCATTTTGTCACTATTACTATGACTGTTGTTGATATTGTGATTGTTGTTTATTTGACCATTTGCACGAACAGATTTGCTAGGACATAAAAGGACGCAGAGCAACAGAAACTTTTGCGGCACGTCAGACATGCTGCAACCAGTAACATGCAATCAATTGAGGAAGCAATCTGCATTAACAGACTTGTTAGGCTACATAGCAGAAGAAGAGGACAAGCTTTGTCAGTCTGTTGAACATGCTGCAGACAAAACACTACTAAAAAGGAGTGCAAGATGGATATGAAATGCCAGGCATCTTCAACATAGCATGACAGGTTTCAGCCTGCCTTATAGGTTTCAGCCAAGTAACCCTCAGCCAGGGGGGTCGCCCCCCCTACCCCCTGAATGGTCTCAGACAGGAATCCGGCCACTTGGCCTGAGGTTGCGGTCTGGATGAGATCCCGTACATCTTCAGCATAGGCTGGGCCGTCATTTCCAAACCTGCCTCTGTATGGATCAGGGTTCAGTGCATGCTTCACTCCGCCACTCTGTATGCAGAAGAGGTGGGTCGCTTTAGTGATATGACAATTACAAATCATGACAACCCAGGTTTCCAGATTCATTTTGTGCATGATGCTGCAGCACTACCCAATAAAAGGTTTTGGAGGACACACACCTAGCACATGTGCTGGAAAGTGTGACCTTTTATCATCATTTACCCAATGTTAGCCCAATGTGCCTCTGTCAAGGGTTGAGTGCATGCTTGACAGGTGCTATGCATCAGCACACCCGGCAATTGCTCACTACTACTGCATATCTTGTACAGTAATGCCTTGTTATAAAGGACACTTGATATAAGGACACTCTTGATGAGGACACTGCATCTGGGAACCAAGCACTGCATTCTGACTGCAGTGGGCCCTCTGTATAAGGACAATTCGCCGTAAGGACAAATTTCTTGGTGAACAAAGCAATCATTACAGAGACAGTCTACTGTATGAACATGGCAACACACAGTGCTGTGCCCCTGGGAACATGCAATGGGTCAACCTTACTGAGAAGACACTGTGCTCCCAGGTGCTGTGTCCCAACGCCCCCAGCACTCCACTACAGCTACTGCATATCCTGTCATGACGCTGTGCTTACGGTTTAGTGAATGAAGCTTACCGACGAGACATTGCATTTCCAGGTGCTCTGCCTCAGCACCCCTAGCAACTCCTCACAGTAACGACATGTTCTGTAACAACATGATGACACACAGTGCCCCTTGGAACATGCGATGACATTGTAACCTTTTCTGTGATGAGCATGCAGTGGTTCAAACTTACTGATGGGAGATTGTACTTCCAGGTGCTGTGACCCAGCACGCCCAGCAGGCCCTCACTAATTCCATGATAGCAATTCCTCAGGGCTATCAGGTCATGATTGCCAGTATACAGCCGAGCCATCAAAATGGCCATGTCGTTTGCCTCGCTGCCAGAATTGACAAAGTATGCTACCTGCATAGTGATTGCCTGGTCAGCTTGAGTCACTTGAGACGCAGTTATGTCAGGAAGACTCACAGCAAGACGCAAGGAAATGCCTATGGGGATTAGCACCAGTCATTGAGCAAAGCCTCAGGTGAAAGACATTGCAGGGTCAACCGGCACACACTCAGATTTCACACAGTTGTTTCTCAGTTACTGAAGGAAAAAAAGGGTTCAGGACCTATGATAGGTGATGCAGTGAGAGGTGTTTGAGCGGCTTACATTGAGGTTGCCTGGAAGTTTGGCTGTGAGTTCCTGTGCGTACTCAGCGATCTCATTGTTCAAGTAGATGTTGGTGGTGTGCTGCAGCAAGTGATTCTGCCTGTCTACGGCTGCAACCACTTTAGGATGACAGTGACCCACACTGACGGTGACAATGCCGGCAAAAGCCTGCAGAAAAGCATGCAAATCAGGACACAAATTGATGTCTCCCAGGCTTGCACGAGGAAGACACTATCTTCATCCCGAAAATGGCCTCAGCAGGCACAGCATGCAGAAGGAGCTTCAACTTACGTCCAGATAGCGGCGACCCGTTTCGTCGTACAAGTACTGCATTTTGCCCTCCGTGATCATGATAGGGTTCTTGTACCAGGCGAGAATAGCTGCAATACGTCATTTCGCTTGAGTCGCGCTGGACTTCAGATCGTCGTTACGACAAAAGCAGTAACCGACCTGGGTTGAGGTGCTTTTTGCGAAGGTCGATGACATCCTGCTTTGACGGGCCGGTGTACTGTACAGGTTCATAGTCAAATGGCGGCAGTTGTGGCTGTGTTGTGTCCCTAGCAGCGAGCGATGCTAGAGTCCGCTGCTGTAGATCGGTCGGGTGGTCTTGTGCCCTGATCGCTCTCGCAAGCGCTTGTGTCACGGCGCGCATCCTGCCTACAGCCTGGTTAGACCTTAATGTTTTGCAGCGTCAGCGGCGCACAGCCAGCGGCAGGCCGGTTTTGTCGAGCGATCTTTGATCGCGCTCTGAGATTTGACTGTATGACTAAGGATTACGAGCTTTCATTGTTTGCCCACAAAAAGTTGTTGCATTTGCAAAGTGGCTGCTTGCTTGCATCGGGTTGGTGTCAGCATGCCTCACGTGACGGATAGAGTGCCTGTC
>BDIU01000569.1:0-26221 GCA_002118135.1 Trebouxia sp. TZW2008
TCAACAGCTTGGTGAGTGTGTATTTGGTCCTTGAGGTTGAGACCGCTGCGTCGCTATTCAATGCTGCTATTGAGCAGCTTTTGCACGATTGCAAATCGCTGCAGACCTTACACATTCTTGATTATGGAGGTGTTTATGGTGCAAGTATTGTACTTGATCAGGATCATGGTGTTTCTTTGCAAAAGCTCCGCATAGATCAGCTTGGTTGTAATGTTTTAGATTTGAAACAAGCAAAGTCTTCGACCAGCGTCGAGCTTTTACATGTACACTGTCAACAGCAGGGCAGGACGTGCATTGAAGCAACCTTTCCAACCAGTTTACAGTCGCTCGACATCACTGGTAATGAACTGTTCTATGCCACCCACAGGCTGCAGCTTGAACACTGTTGTCAACTGACTGAGCTTGTGATGTGTGCTGGCTTGCCAAAGCGTTGGCGGGCTTTCAAGCCCATTTTGCCAAGTAGCTTGCGTCATCTAATGGTTAAACAGTACAATGAAGAAAGCTGGGTTGATGTGTATGTCTGGCGTTGTTTGAGTTCATGTATTAACCTTGAAAGACTCACTTTGCCTCGTCACAAGGGTTTGTCAAAGCGTAGGAATGCTGTTCAGCTGCAAGCTTGGGTTTTTGCTGCCAGACATTTACATGTGGTTGACTATGAAGTTCCACAGAATGTTGCTGACACACCCAATCAGGTCCAGTGCAACAGATCTTGGTAACAAAATTGTTGTTTGGAGCAGCTTCCGAATCCGAAGTTCCAATAATGTCGTGTGCAACATGAGTCTGTGATGCACTCCAGCGTCAATATTGATGTGATGTGTCAATGTCAGCATTACTGATGTGCGCTCAACTCACTGAACTTGAGTTCCCAATCATTTCAAACTGTATGTTTGAGGTACACCTCGAAGGAGCCGTAACAGTACCAAGATATATAGTATGGCTCTGGTTGTTGAAGTCAGTGCCCATCTTAGCCGTCAACAACATGCGAGATGGTACTGTCAATCATCTAAGCTAGGGCTTCAACAGTCCGGCAGAATCCTTGTATCAGGCAGAAGATTTGCAAGCACAGCTCGACTATGGGCGCTCAACCTTGCCATGAGCTGAAATTGTGAAAATTGTGTTGACTAGATTTTCAACGCCTTTTTTGGACCCCTGTGGCTGCTATTCACGTAACCCATTTGTCATGAAAAGTTATGTCAAGAGCCTTGCTGCCCAAGGTTCAAACCTCAGATTTGAATAACCATTTGCCCCTGAGCTGCCGTTTACCCCACGCCGCACAGGTCAAGGTCGCGCTGAATCATCACACGGCAGCGATGGCGCGATTGCCGTACGCGTTCTCTACCTGGCTTCTCATCACAGTGTTAGGTAAGTCATGGCGCAGTCCGACGTGCTGGTCTTTGTGCCCTTTTGTGCGGCATATATCTGCAGTGAGCACGTTTGTTACATTGGCCATGAACTCCGCGATTTCGAGCTCGAAACGTACATACGCATTAGACTGCACGCATTGCCGACGCAGCAGCTTGTGCCAATGCGGAGACACCCCGCTTGTCCCCTCGCCTGTCGCGATCTCTGCTGCAAACAGCTGCAGCGCCAGCCGAGGTTGCACCAGCGACCATTGATGTGGCTCTTCTCTCAGCAACAGATGCTATCGCTCTCTTATGCTCGCGAAACATCACAAGCGTTGGTTATGTGCAAGCGCTTTTCGCTCACTACGACAACGGGGGCTTTGCGTGTCTCAACTCATTCATAACCCTCGACCGGGCTCAGGTACCGCTTTTTGCTATTTCGGCTCCCCCAGTACACTCGACAGCTTTTGCGCATGCCTGCACAAGCCCGTCTCACGCCTGAACAAACCCCACAATAGCAACAACAGGCCCTCTATAAGCTTAAGTGCAGCTTTGACACTATTTATAAGATATATACACGCGGGATGAGCGGAACGCGCACATACACGTGTATGGTGCACCATATGTGCTGCATGCTGTCATTCAATGCCATTGCATTGTGTCATGTGCAGGTGATTGCCGATGCAGCTGCAATCGACGCCAAGGCTGCTGCAGGACAATCAATCACTCCATTGTGTGGACTGCCACTGGTACATCATGCTCAGCAACCTCAGCACGCAATGTTCAGATGTTGGCTTTGCTGAGTGCTGTAGCACTATGATCCCTGCGCTAGCACCATAGCTTGCTTCATAATTTCTGTGCTGTAAGAAACATTGGTGGCATGTTGTGTAGCATGTGGTTGCAGTTGTTGAGTTGCAGTTAAAGCAGTTGCTGAATTGCAAGTTTTGAATTGCAATGGTTGAATTGCAGTTTCTGAACTGCAGTGGACAATGCTGTGAATGCCTTCTGCATTGAGACATACATAAGACGTATGTCATGAAGTAGTGGAATAGTGTTGAGGCCTTACTTCATATGCAGGCTGTCAAGGACTCTATTGATGTGCAAGGCTATCCAACCACTGGTGCAACACCTGCCCTTGCTGGTAAGGCAACAGATGTCTGCAGGGCGTTAGATATTTCACTACTGTGCTATTGCTATGAACATATGCTAGCATGATACTTGCAGACCCACAGAACACAGCTTTGCTGCAGTGGTGTACATGTGTTGATTGGTGCATGACAGGAATATATCATGGTCCAGTGTACATGCTTCGTACATTGATGTAGGCCACTGGCCTGCTTGCAGTGCACTTTTGATTGACGCAGACAGGTAGGTAGCTCATCTGGAAATTTCTTTTGGCTGCTAATTTATGATATTGAATGAAAGATGCCATGTTTACCCGCTCCATGTGCTATTGCAGCCCACCAGCCTTGTTTCAGTGCCCTGTCAAGGGACACACATGCAAGCCAATATCCTAGAACAATGCTTTCTGCTGCAGTTGCTGTAGAATTCTGAATGCAAGGCAACACGTTCATACGGTTCATGTGCTATTGCAGGGCATCAACCTTCCTTCAGTGCACCGCTGATTGACACATACAAGCAAGCCAGAATTCTAATAATGCATTCTGCTGCAGTTGCTGTAGAATTTCGAATGCAAAGCCACATGCATGTTTACATGATTCATGTGTTGTTGCAGGGCACCGGCCTCCTTCAAGTGCGGCAAAAGCGCAGCAATCATTGACACATTCAAGCCAGCCAACATCCTGACAATGCTTTCCACTGCAGCTGTCTGATTCTTTAAAGAACATGTATCATGGTCACCTGCTTCAATTACTACTGCAGGGCACCGACCTCCCTTCAGTGCGCCGCTGATTGACACATACAAGCAAGCCAATGGCATCATCCTGGGCAAGATGAACTTGGCTGAGCTGAGCACATCTATTGGCAGCATCAATCCCAATGTCCCAGGGAACAACATCACAACGCCTCTGAACCCCTACAATCAGACCAAAATTCCAGGAGGTGACACCTGATGACACAAATAGATCACAGTCAGCACCATCAGCGTTACCAGCATCAGCATGGGCATCATTATGTACATGGCAAACAAGATCCTGTGACCCTGCTAGGTGCATGGAGAATCCATGATTGTGGGTAGCTACGTCAGAAAAAACAACACAGCCTTGAGCATTTGCCAAAAACAGCAGAATTTAATATGTCCTTGCACGCTAAGGATGCATTTTTATTCTCTGCAATTTTGTATGCTTCTCCTTGCTTTTGCCGTGCAGCTGACAACATCTTGCAGTTGAAAGCTGGCCAAAGCACTCTGATCCTGCATTTGTTGCTCTGGCCTGCCTCTCACCTGTCACAGCAAGTCAAGGCTTGCATGTACGCGTATATACTAGACTCCAGGTTGCCTCATTTTCAGGACAATATGCTGCAGCATACCTTGCTTGTGACTGCAAAGATTTGTATAGCAAGTTTTCAATTTGGGCGCTCTGTGTTCAGTCCTGCCTCAATTCTTTGCTCTGTATGTCATTCTGTGCTCCTTTTGGTCACAAAGCTCTGCCGCAAGACACCCTGCGTGACGTCTCATGCTAGAGTCGTCTTCTGCTTTCTAGTTCATTCTGCCTCTTTTTGTGATCAATTTTGGTGTGCATTGAGCCCTGCATTGTGCAGGAAGCAGTGGCGGGTCAGGGGCGTCAGTGGCAGCTCGCATAGCTCCCTGGGCTCTATGTGAGGACACTGGTGGCTCCTGCCGATCACCTGCCATCGCCAATGGTCAGCTGCAACCTGCCATGCTGCATTTATTGCTCCATTGCACCTAGAGTCAGGCTGCCCTGGTGCAAATGTTGCCTGTGCCTGCCCTGCTGCAATTGTTGGCTTCACACACACGCACTTATGTGATTTGCAGTGCAGATCATGAAAGACATGATGCTTGCTCTGTCAACGCTGTCAGACTAGTCCAGTACTGAATGTTTTGCTGAACACATGTTTCAGCACAAAATGTCTGTGCCGCGCTACTTAGCACAGCTACGTTGATGCTGTGTGCGCAGCATACATACAGCATGTTGCAAGGCATGATTGTCCTGTCCAGCTCTGACTTCTGTATCTTGACAGGGATCTTTGGGTTGAGACCAACTTTGGGCTGCTACAACTACTCTGATGGCTTGCTGCCTGCCACCTTCACAAGGGACACTGTGGGTAAGCTTACATCAATACTACTCTTCTTGGGCCCTCTAGTCATGCATAAAGACAAAGAGCGGCATGCAAGTGCACACAAGGAGCAACAGCCTTGCCTCCTGGTGAAGACATTGCGTGACAGTCAGAAAAGCACAAGCCCTCTTTTTGTTTGTGGTGCAGCAGCATTGAAAGCCTCAGT
Source organism: Trebouxia sp. TZW2008 (assembly GCA_002118135.1). Lineage (NCBI taxonomy): Eukaryota > Viridiplantae > Chlorophyta > Trebouxiophyceae > Trebouxiales > Trebouxiaceae > Trebouxia > Trebouxia sp. TZW2008. The sequence continues at coordinate 4,765 of BDIU01000569.1, forward strand.
GGCTCATGGCTCTTCACCTGCATTGCACCTTACTTCCACAAAATTTGAGGGAGATGCATATAGGGACCATGCTGAAACCACTCCAAACTTCACATCCATTCTTGGCCTCTCATACCCTGCCTTGTTGCCGTCAATACCAGGTGCAAAGTCTTTGTGCGCAGGTGCCATGGGCAGGACTATGGGAGACCTCATTACCCTAGACTCCATTGTCAGGTCATCCAACATGACAAGCACAGCAGTAGGAGCCATTCCAGATCCAGTAGCATGCGCTGCTAGGGTGGATCCAGACATTGACCTTCAAGGGCTTCGCCTGGGCCTGCCCTCTAATTTTGGCTGGGTCCATCCAGGCCTTTCCAGCCAGGTCAATCCTTTTACAGAACTCTGTTCAAAGTCAGCGTCCCATTCAAACCTTTCTTTGTTTGTGTTCATGATGCTGAAGATACCAGCATGATGTAGACATTGACCTTTGCCTGAGCCCGCCCTCTGAAATTGGCTGGGTCCATCCAGGCCTCTCCAGCCAGGTCAACCCTTTTCACTACTTGTACATGTGTCATCCCAAATGAAGAAATGACAGTATAAACCAGACATTGGCCTGAGAGGGCTTTGCCTGGGCCCACTTCCAATTCTGGCTGGGTCTGTACATGCCTCTCCTGCTGGGTCATCCCTTCTGACTATCTGTGTTATGCACACCTGAGTTTATGAGCCCCAGGAACCTAATGAGCGCACCACACAGTATGGAATAACATGACGACTTGGGACAGTACCAAGAGAAGATGACAAGTCCAGATGTGTGCTGGAATGCATATTACTTTATCATTGTGGTGGCAGACCCTCAAGTGTATTGCTGACATGTCTCATGCATGGCTGCAGATGGCAAATCTGACCAACATGGCATTAGCCAAGCTGGTGGCTGCGGGTGTGGTGCTAGTGCCCTTTGACTCATCCAACCTGGACCAGGCTATTGCTGTCTCCTGGGCTGGCGGTCCAGAGTCCATCGGTTATGAACTGCCAGACGCATTGTCAAGGTCTTGATTGCGCCTCCCCTTTCCCCCCCACCCCCAGCCACTTGACTCTGCCAGGCAATGTTTTGCCTCCCCCACCCCTGACCCGGTCTTTGATTTCTTCAACTTGAACAAGTGATTGCTGTCTCCTGGGCAGGCAGCCCAGAGTCCATCGGTCACAAGCTGTCAGATGCATTGTTGAGGTACCATCGAATGAATCATATCAGAGTGAAGTGTATTTGTCCAGAACTGTTAGCAATGACAAGGGCAATGGGTGAAATGATTTATCAAAAAGGTACTGAGTGCCCTTTCCCCCATTCTTTGACTCTCTTGAATTGGGACCAGGCTGTTGCTGTGTCCTGGGCTGGCGGTCCAGAATCTGTTGATTATGAGCTGCCAGATGGGTCAAGGTGCCATTGTATCTATGTTAAATGACCCGTGTATCTGTATGGATCTGTCGGCAGTGACAAGGGCAATAAGTGCCAAATGCATTAAGGTACTGATTGGCCTTAGGTGCCTACTCTTTGACTCTTCCTACTTGCACCAGGCGGTTGCTGTCTCCTGGGCTGGCGTCCATTGCTCACATGCTGCCACATGCTTTGTCAAGGTACTAGCATACCTGTGCACCAAGCTTCACTGCACTGTGTTGCACTGCACTGCATGTCTTTGAGCGTGCTGGGAGTCCACCAGAAGCATTTCCAATTGAGTCAAGAAGACATCAGAGACTATGCAACTCTCAGGAATGCAATCTGCTGAAAGTGCAGCAACTTGTTGACGGCATTGGCCACCAGCGATGCCATTCTTGATGCAGTCAAAGCAAACTTCAAGCTGGCATGATTTCGAATTGGGCTGACAAGTCCTGTGAGTTGCCTGTGTGCTGGCAGGTACCTGTATCGGCACAGCTACACAGACTTGACTGTGGCAGATGTCTTCAACGCCATCAACAAGCCAAGCATAAAACAGGGGTTATGAGCCATATTTACAGTACAGGGAGTTCAGCAGAGCTGTTGCTGACACAGACTGGGTGGAAGATCAAAGTCTTGATGGTGCTTGACTTGTTGTTTGCCTGTGTGCTGACAGGTATCTGTATCGGCACAACTACACAGACCTGACTGTGGCAGATGTCTTCAATGCCATCAACAAGCCAAGCATCAAACAGGGGTATGAGCCATATCTACAGTACAGGGAATTCAGCAGAGTTGGCGCCGATGTCAACTGGGTGGAGTATCTGTCAACAGGTACAAGCTCTGAAAGATGCTCTCCGACATGCCTGCATGTCTGGCTAATCCCTTGTTCCCTTCATGAACAACCCTCCAGTCAGGCCCTTCTGATTCTGAAGAAACTGGCAGGAGAGACACTGATGTCCTCCTTCAATTGTCTTCAATCCTCTTCACGTTGTTCATCATGATTCACCATTCACATGCTGCTGATGAAATCCTGTGACCCTGTTCAGAGGGTACAGAAGCAGTGAGTTGCACTTGATAAGTTCTGTCAAACGCCCTTGTTCTGCCGATGCAAACTCACTGTATAAGCACTGATCTATGGCCTTAGATAGCTCCTTTGGGATAACGCTGGCTTTGGAGTACTGCTGCCATGCTGTTGCATTCAATGCAGCTTGGCAAAGGGCATTGCAGATGCAAGAGACTGCTTGCACCTTTCTGCTCACAAATGCTGTGCAGTTTTCATGTTCACAACTCGTGGCTGGCAGTGCATGTGTCAATGGCAGGCCAATAAACTTGTTGCTTGTGTCCAAAGCACAACCCTGCTTTGTGACAGTACATCTGTTACTGTCAGCTTGTTGCTCAAACTGTGACTACAGCATGTGTGGAGTGCAGGCCGCCCCAGCGTTGCTAAGGCTTGGAGGGACACATTTGCCACCCACAATGTGCAGGCCTTCCTGTACCCGGGGTCGTCAGTCACTGTTCAGTAAGCCATCACAGTTACAACCAATTGCATTGCAGTTTCAGTGCCGTGACCGAGTTCAACGTCAGGGTCATGGCAATCTGCAGAGCTGCTCTACTGATTGTGGACTATACATGCTATCACAATGCTGATCATATGCCTTCTGAAGCTTGCACAACCTTCGCATTTGTCTTGTTTACAGGCTTGCATGCTTGTGAACAGCAAACTGCAAATTGCTGCCTGCTGTCTGGACCGCGCTGCATGCTCAACATGCCTTGAATGGGCTCACCTCCTCTAAACCCTGTACACTTGCATGATACACAGCCTCATACACAACACCATTCAAAGCAGCCCTTGCATCGGCCATGTGTCAATTGCTCAATATCACATTCAAGCGTTGTTAGACTTGCTTGCAGACTGTCTTTTATGCCGGAGTCTGCTGTCACATGCTGCATCTCTTAGCTGTGCTGCAGAAACAATGTGTTCACCTGCATCTGCTGCACCTCTCAGCTGTGTGATTTAGTCCAAGACCATAGGCGCTTTCATGCATCAACTGCTGCAAATCAGCTAATCATGGTCTCTGTGTGCCTGCAGGGCTCTTGATGCTTTTGAGCCTGCTGTGCAGTTTGACAATGGCACCATTGCTGGAGGGAACACCTCCTTCTTCCAAATCGACTCCATCAGTACAGCCACAGGTGAATCTTCCATAAATGTTGCACTGCATGTTGTTAAAATGCAACTTGTATCATACAGTATAGCTGTGCTGATACAACATAACAACTTGCGACTAGCTTGTGTCAGCTTTTGTATCTCACTCAAATCTGCCAGCACACCTTGCCATTTGCTGTTTTATGGACTTGTCAGCTTGGCAACAAGGCCTAGCATGGCTATGCGTGCTGTGCTGTGCTGTGCTGTGCTGTGCTGTGCTGTGCTGTGCTGTGCTGTGCTGTGCTGTGCTGTGACTGATTCAAGAATATATGTGTGCAGCGCTTGCATTCCCTGTTGGTTTTGACAACACTGGCACCCCTGCTCGCTTGCAAATCTCAGCCCCACTGGGAAAAGATGGCCTGCTGCTGTCATTGGGCTTGGCTCTGCCGCTGCACTGTGATGTGTTGTGTTGTGTGGTGCTGTGCTGTGACTGACTCAATCGTATGTGTGCGCAGCGCTTGCAACTCCCATTGGATTTGACATCACTGGCACTCCTGCTGTCTTGCAGTGTTGCACCCATTCTGTTCATGAACTGAAGACACCCTTGTGTGCATGCAGCGCTTGCATTCCCCATTGGATTTGACAACACTGGCACCCCTGCCGGCTTGCAAATATCAGCCCCACCAGGCAACGATGGCCTGTTGCTGTCATTGGGCTTGGCTATGGAGCGGCTGTTTGGACCCTTGCCTGCTCCCCCTACCACTGCTGCATGCTCTGGCTGCTCAGCCAACGTCACCTATGTGCCGGTGAGTCAGTTCCCGTCAAAACTTCAATTTGCACAATGTGTGCCAACCATTATCAGCTGAAGCAACCCATCTGCTTGTAACAAGCCAGTGCTGCGTGTTTTGGCTGCACAGCCAATGTCCTCGTGTACTCCTAAGCATGCATGCCCCAAGGCTTTCAGCTTGCACAGATTTAATCACCACTGTTTTCTGCTCCCCCTACCATTGCTGCATGCTCTGGCTGCACAGCAATGTCACCTATGTGCCAGTAAGTTGCCAATACCCCAACGCTTTCAGCTTGCATGGGTTCCATGACCTGTCAGCCTGCACCTGCTGCGCCATCATTGCTGTGTTTCCTGGCCAGCAGCGCTGCACAGCCCAACTTGTATGTGCCCATAAGCTTTCTGTGCCTTGACCCTTCCAGCTTGCCCAAACTGCATGACCACTGCTGCCTATTCTGGCTGTATAGCTGACCTCACCTATGTGCTTATAAACAATCTGTGCAAGAGGCTTTCAGCTTGCAAGTGGTGTAGCGCAGAAGCAGTGCGCGGTGGCCCAAAGTCATGTCCAGACCAACAGCCTTGTGCGTGTGTATCTGCTGCAGGCTACATACAACTCCACATTGGACGGACCTTTCCCCAATGCAACAGGTCCAAACACCACGTGGACCTCATACACACTCACATTTGATGGCTCATGCGCATCAAACTACCTCACAAGCTATGGCAGAAATGGGCCTGTTGGGCAGGGGCTGTCGCTGTTGGATCACACAGGCATCACCAGCAACTATGTCAACACTTCCTCTGCTCCTGCCCCAGCACCTGCTGTGGCAACTGCCGGCTGATCATGGTGTGATTGCTGCCAACATATGGGAGCTTGCTCGGTAGACACTACAGTCCATGCGCTTGCTATGCTAGACCTGGTGGACAGCACAGCACCTGCTGTTGCAATGATGGGCTGACTGTGTTCAGCGTGAGAAACTATCAGCACATAAGACTTGCTGGTGCATTGACGGGCTGGTGATGTTGGGCACAAGAAAGTATCTATCAGCACATGGACATACTCATGATCATGTGTGTTGTACAGAATATGTGCATGAATAATCCGTGTGGCTGCATGGCAGTCTATGTCTGTACCTCGCTATTGCATGCGGGTATCAATACCATGTATCTGATGCACACATGACCAGCTGAAGTAGATTTGTACAATATTGCTTACACTTCTTTGATGCATATATATTATGTATATATATGTATGAGGCATGCCTGCCCTGAGGACTAGAGACATGCATTTGCAAAGGATTGATTTGCTCTTCAGGCATCTCTTTGCTGTTGTTTGATTGCTGTGATTTGCCAAAAGCCATAGGGTTGCAGATTAGTTGCTTTTGTCTCGAAGTCAAATTGTAATGTGTATGCAGCTTATGCACATAAGTAATTAGACGACTCTTAGCAACATCCTCGATGCATAGTGAACACTATCTAACAATATTGTTGTGACTGGACAAGGCATATGCATAGACAAGCTAATGAATGACAAGATCCAGCAGAGTACTGAAATGTTCAGCAATCAGTCATGCAAACATAGACTGTCACAAACACTCAGTACTCTAAATATATGTATATATATATACAGATATATTTGCAACACAGGCGAAGACGCCAACACGTCCGTCCACCAGAGGCATGTTATCAAATTAGAGGTTGTTCATTGGAGTCACAGTCGCTCAGCTGCAAACAGGAAGCCTTTTGCTCGTCTGCGCAGTGCATACTATGCTAGCTGTTCACGTTAGGTTCCGCTGCACTGACACCTTCACTCCAACAGTCTTCATTACTTGTCTGATTGTTGATTTTCGGGACGAAATCCTGGATGATCTCAGCGATGATCCGCCAATTCGTAGGAAGATCTACGCGGGAACTTGCTCGCAGCTGCGGGACGTATTTGCCACACTCTGACCGCCGATTTACCGTCGTCTCGGTCCGAAAAGTCGGATCACCGCAATTTCACCATCATCATTGACACAACCAGCGCGTGTCTGTACGTGCATGCAGCTGCTGTATTAGAGCTACCGAAAGTGTCTGCGCGAGCGTGACTTGTGTCGGCTTGATTTGCTCAAAACCGGCAGTGCGACATATGCGTGAGTAGGGCCAACATCCTCAGGCTTCACGCCCGGCCTTAGGAGGTCCAGGTTGCGGCGATATTCGCCAGCAAGGCAGAGATCGCGAGCAAGGACTCAGATCAAAGCTTTGTGACGATGAGAGCAACCCAAAAGGTGACACTCTCCGTCTTGTGCTGTTCACCCATAAACGCCAAGTGTAAGCCGCGCAGCAGCAAAGAACTTGTCACGCTGTCATAGCGGGCTTGGACGACCCGCCTAAATTGTCATGTGCTCAGCGATCGCGCTGCCCTTCGCACGGTAGCTTGTCATTGCTGCTTCCGACAACGAGTACAGCTACAGCCAAAACCAACCGCGTCGTCACTCACAACTGCGAAGCTCGAGCACGTTACAGCAACACAGCAGATCTTGAGGGGCATCGAAACTCTCACAGCACAGCTGCTGCTGTGTCTGCTGAAGCTCTGCATGAAGTGTGCAAGCTGAAGCAACACATTTACAAATCTGACTGCCTATGTTTATGAAGGCTCTCTGGTTGGTGCTTGTGTTGAATTCATTGGGGCACACCTTGGCAGCCAGTGAAGTAGGGCAGGCACCCAATGCCTGCTATTCTGGCATTCCACAGCAGCTCCCCATCACTATCTCATACTCAATGTCCACCTCCGCTGACCAAACATCCTTCACATTTTTGGTAAGGCTGAGCATGATCAAAACCATGAGTGGTCAGTGATAGCTCAAAACAGTCTTCATTGTTGCATCAGGGCTAGCTCCCATCAACATGTGTAGTGCGATGCTAGCACGGTCTCCCCTAGCACCATGTAACTGCATGCGGTCAACAAGGCATCATGCACAGACTCACCCTATGCAACATTGTGCAATTGCCAAGTAGAGCACCTTGCAAGCAAGACAACATTCACTCAAGTTGATGACCCTAGCTCTATGGGTGCAGGTGAAAGTAAGGCTGCCAACAGTCACAGCATTTGGCATACGAATAAATGATGAGTTGGCAGCCATGTCTAATCAAACCTCTAGCATGCCAGCAGTACAGCTATCCTCTCTTGGGCCGACTATATTTGAACAACTTATGTTTAGTGAGCTCTGTGTATGCAGGTGAATGTGAGGCTGCCAACAGTCACAGCATTTGGCATACGTTTGAATGATGACTTAGCAGCCATGTCGGAGCGAATCTCTGGCATACCAGCAGGACAGCTTTCACCCGTAGGGCCAGCCTATGTCTGGACCATCACACAAACAGGCCTGCAGCAATATGTTTTCCAAGTCAACACAACAGGCCTGACAAACGGGACAGGTCCAGGAACAGCCCCAGATCTGTCGGACATCTGTGCTCAGGGCATTCAGATTGCAGATGATGAGGGGCACTTGCTGTATCAACAGCCCTCGCCAGCTTCTACATGCATGTAAGCTTTCATACATACCACCGCAATTGCTGTCCACACCTGTCTTTCACTTTCTGATGTTTCTTGGGATGGCAAGTTTGGGGGAGTTGCGTTTGCGTACAACTGTTGCATGTGCCTGCGCCCAAGGTGCCGCTTGTGTGTTTTGGCTGTCAAGCACTGAGCTCAGGATCCACAAACACTGATTCTGCCTGCTTCATCCCGCTTCCGCGTATGCACAGGCATCTTGAGGGCAAGCCAAGACCAAGACAATGCCACTTCATGATCATCTTGCACTACTTTGCAATCGCGCAAGTCCGTGTCATGAACAACTCAATAGACTCAGTTTATTGTTATAACGCAGACTTGTCATGTAATTTCTTTCCCCCAAAAACCCGCAATCCTGTTGGGTTTGCTGGCCTTTTTGACCCTGTTCACCCTTTCTGTAGCACTTGGTTCATGCTTTGAGATGCCAGGCCATGTTGTGTTGCTGTTTGTGCACAGGCAGACGAACCAACAATGCATGCTTTGACCAGACGGCACATTTTTCTGCACCACAGATCTTGGGTGAAGCAAGGGGACAACTGCACTTTTCAGACCATCCCAGACAATCAGGGCCCCAGCACCAGCCCCAGGCTGAACCTGCCCCCGGCCCCTACTCCCGCCCCAGGGGCTGTTCCTAGCAGCCCTGCTACCTCAGGGGCTGTTTCCAGCAGCCCTGCCCTGGCAGCAAATGCTGTCAGCCCTGCTGGTTCAGGCAGTGTGCTCACAAGCCCTCAAGCATCCAAAAATGCCCCAGCCAGTCAGGGCACTTCCCCTAGTCTTAGACCTGCTTCACCATCAACAGGCCCAGTGAGTCATCCTGACACATCTTTACACATGCGCCTTATGTTCTGTAAGTCGATCGATGGCATCTGGCACTCCACGTTCAGCCTAGTGACAGACTGCTCTTCACATGTGGCTCTTTCCTTACCAGATAAGGACTGAATCTGCATGTAGCAGTGTGAGGACTTAGCACCTCGCCATCTAGCTAGCAATGCTTTTTATCCCCTGCGCGCTCTGTAACACTGCATACACTGTGCAGTGCATCCATCACAATCAAGAGACTACAACACGGCCAGTGCACAGCATTTTAATATATTAGCATTGTGTACGTACTACTTTGCAGTCTAACAAGGGCAGCATAATGCCCAGGCGTTTAGCTGCCAAGGCTGCTGTAATTGTGCCACCAAACAGACTTGTCAGGATGCCGGCAGTAGATACAGAGACTACTCAGGGGCTTTGCACCCACACTCATGATCATTACTCAGCTTGTGTTACAGGCACCATGCATGTACGCCTCTGTTGTAATTTTGACCCGGCAGTTTGGAACGCATGCCATATCTAGAGGCCCCTCACCACTGTCTGGCAAGATCTCAACCCAGCAATACCAGCTGCATGTCATGGCATTTGGTTGAATACTACTTGACACTGCAGGCAGGATACTATGCCAGTCCAGCGCCATACTCTTTCTCTTCTTCACCACCAGCATGTGGATCCTACTATGTAAGCCCCCCATCCGCCCCCCCTCCACCAGCTTCAGTACCCTTGTTCGGCATCCAGAGCAGCCCAGCGCCATACAGCCCCGGCCCAAGGGCTGCACCATACAGCTCCAGTCCAAGGGCAGCACCGTACAGCCCCAGCCCAGCAGCATACGGCCCCAGCCCAGCAGCATACAGCCCTAGGGCAGTTCCAACAGCCCCAACCCTGTTTGGCAGCCCTATGGTTCCATCACCTCCTGCTCTTGCACCACTGCCTTACTCACCGGCTTACTCATCACCAGCGGCTTACAGCCCAGGCCCAAATGCATACAGCCCTTCTCCTAGGCCCTCAACCAGTACTTCTTATGGCGGACTCAGTCCAGGTGATATATCAATATGAAACCTAAAAATTGCTTTGGTTTGCGTTTGAGCATTTTCCAGCATCTGCACAGGTTGACACACTAGAGATGTGAAATGTCACTGTTTTGTTTGGCTTGCACTGAAGGTTGACGGCCCAGATTGTGACGCAAATGTCAGCACATCATGGCTAAGTTAGCTCGACTGAGTGTATCACAATCACAAGATTGCAACAATTGTTGCTTTGAAGAAATTGCCTTGGTCCAATGTCATGGGAGACCTAGTAAAATGAGACGTGTAGAATCTTGTCCAAAACCAGCCTACTTTACTGCTTCTGCAGCATTCAATGCTGCGCTGTATTGGTGCAGGTGCTTACTCATTACAAGTGCCGCCACGTGTCCCCTTGACGACACTTCTCAGTGCCCCACCAGCAAGGGCAACACCTGTTAAAGCTCCAATGTTTGGCACCTGCTGCTTGCTGTCAACTGCATCATTGACCAGCAGGTCTATAGTACCAACTTCTGCAGATTGGCCCTGTTCCTGCTTGAGAAAGATGCAGTATCATGCTATGATGGTGCAGGTGCCTACTCATGCCAAGTGCCCTCACCTGTACCCTCCAGGGCACTTCCCAGTGCCCCACCAGCAAGGGCAACACCAGTCAAATCTCCAATGTTTGACGCCCACTGTTTGCTTGCTGATTGGCACTGTTCCTGCTTCTGAAACATGCAGTATCATGCTATGTTGGTGCAGGAGTTTACTCATTCCAAGTGCCCTCACCTGTGCCCTCTAGGGCACTTCTCAGTGCCCCTTCAGCAAAGGCGACACCAGTCAAACCTCCAACGTTTGGCGCCCGCCGCTTGCTGTCAGCTGTACCGTTTATCAGCAAAGTGACTTTGCCAACTCACTTTGGCAAAGGTCAACAGGGCAAGGCTGCATGCGTGAAAGCAGGGCTGTGCGGTCACTGCTTCCAGAAGCAAATGCAAGATCACGGTCTTGATGCTCAAGTTGATACGGTGAGTCCTGACCCCCAACTTGCTTTGGCAAAGGTCAACAGGGTGAGGCTGCATGTGTGCAGCAGAGGCTGTGCAGTCACTGCTTTCAACGGCAGATGCAAGACCTTGGTCTTCATGCTCAAGTGACACTGGTGAGCGCTGCTCATGCCTGCAGTTTTGTTTGAAAACACGTTGAGGCTAGCACAGGCCTTTACACCCCCCGCTTTCCCCTGGGGGGAAGGGGGGGGGGGGGCTGCACACAAAACCATTCGGCCGTGCGCGGGCCCCCCACACATTTGCCTCAGTATCAGTACACTACTAGTGTAGCCCACACAAAATGCCCTGCAACCCCTGCAAACCTGCAAAGGGAGTGTGGGCAAAACCCGGATTGTCAGAGCCCCTGTAGAGGCCTGGGCTAGCATGTCACTGGTGTTATGCTGCGTTTTATGCATTTGCTGATAGTTACGCATCATCTTGACTGTCTGCTGGTGTGTACATCTAGGATTCTAAACTTGCTTCCCTCTAACTCGTTGTCAAAGAATAATGCTTGAGCTGCTGTCATGCAGAGCTTTGATCAAGACTGGAGTATCACAGTCATTACCATACAGCTGACTTCTGCCAATAGCAGTTCAAAGAATCTGACCTCCCTGTCACTCGAAGTGTCTCTGAGTGCTTTGAGCTCTTGAGCTCACTGCAATGGGCCAAGCAAGCTCTCAAAACCTTGTTTTTGTCTGTGTCACAGTCCTGATGTTGACTTGCTGTCATGCAGGATTTTGACCAGAACAGAAATACGACAAGCTACACGATACAGCTGACTTCTGCCAACAGCAGCTTAAACGATCTGACGTCCCTGTCACTCAGAGTCTCCACAAATGCTCTGAGCTCTGAGCTCACTGCAACGAGTCAAGACAGCTCCCAAAGTCTTGTCCAAACACTCTTGCATCTGAGCTCTAAGCTCACTGCAATGAGCCAACAGGACTCCCAGGATCTTGCTCAAGTACACTTGCCTCAATTACCCAGCAGCTTGCAAAGGAACTGTGATGGAACCGGCTTGCAACACAGCTTGATATGGAAGGACGTCTGGTTGTATAGTGGGCAAGCAACTTTGCTGGTGAGCGATACAACTTTTTCTCTTGTTGATCAAAGTGCTTTCACATCTGAGCTCACAGCAATAAGCAAAGAGGTTTCTCAAGATCTTCATCAAAATTTTGCATTGCAACTAGCAATCAGCTTGCAAAGGAGCTGCAACAGCACTGGTTGCACTCAGCTTGACACAGAAGGATGTCTGGTTGCATAGTGGGCAAGCAACTCTACTGGTAAGCTCTGCTCGCTGGGTGATCGTTTGCATGATGTGTAGTATCTTGTTATGTATGTGCATTGGGGACAGATGTGAAGATTTCCAGTGTGTCGTCCTCCTGACCCCAGCTTGCTTGCAGATTTCAGTGCAGGTCCATATGTGCAAGACTTGTGTTGTGTGCTTACATGCTGTTCGGTTGAACGCATGTACGCTTTGTTGAAGATTCGTAAGAAGCGCAACAACACATCCTCTAGCGTAGTTGATGTTGCCAACCAGTTTGCAATCGAGACAATGCAGACTCCTGCTGCAGCATGCTGCTGATTGCATACTAGCTATGAGTGCTGTGCTCAGCGACTGCATAGCGCAATGTATACAGCCTGCCCACAACCTTCAAGACAATCCATATGCTTCAACGCACTAATGCCACATGTCAGGCTAAGTTTCAGCAAGCGTACAAACATATGTATACGTTAGTTCAACATAAAAACGCATACTGGTTGGGCTGAAAGGCCTTGCTAGGTACGTATAGTCACCAAGCATTCGCCTTTGAGGAAGCTAGTCTGTCCACATGCCGAAGCAATTCAGATGCACTGATCAAAAGTGTCACTGTTCTTGTTATAGCATCAGCAGTTGTTTGAGAATAGGCAGCCTTGTGTTCAGCGGAAGAAGCAGTGCTTCTGTACAAAGGACTGTTGAGTTGCGGGGGGCAAGAATCTATGCTGAATTGTCATGCCATACAGGCGCTCACAAAATGGTTGCTCTGCAGGCATCATTCCAGGGCGATGTGGACTTGTTGACAGACCAGACAAATGTGGCCGATGGCAGTGGAGAGTCTACATTGATAGCGGACTCAGGCACTGCTGTTTTAGTAGTCAGATATGCAGGACATTGTCTGTATCACCTAGCACACACAAAGCTCAACTGAAAGAACGACAGCTAGTGTTCAAACGGGTAGAGAGAGCAGGAAGAAAAGTGGTCCATGGTGATCAGGCAGCCAATAAGGATCTCATTTGTTGGCAGAATTATGTTGGAAAACACACAAGTGACTTGAAAGAAGGCGTTTGCTTCTCTGAGCGAAAGTGCTTCAAAGCTGATCAGCAGCTGTTGTGATAGTTGCAGTGAGTTGACCTGTAGCCTGAAAGTGTACAAAGCAGTACCTTGCCTCCGCCTGTATTATTTCCCATATCTTTTTTGTTGTCTTCTTGTCAGAGGAGTTGAAATGATAGCTGAGGCAAATGTAGCATTGACTTACTTTCTGCTGGGTCTAGTCTGCTGGTGGCATTTTCTTTTGCAATCCTTGTCCAGATAAATGAACCGTTTTGCTACAACTATTTGCGCCTCTCATGTGAGTGGGATTACTTGTGAATGCCTGACTAAGCGTGTCTGTGCCTTTCCCTAGCCCTTGCTTTGTCTTGCTTTTGAACTGCAGCGCTATTTCACTTTTCATGTTTTCTTCGTTGGTAATGTTTCTAAGTTTCGCTTTGGTACTGCTGTGAATGACAGTCAGCACTAGCTTCTTGAACATCAGATATGGCTGTGAATGACAGTGATGAGCATGCGCTTCTTGGACATTGGAGAGTGTCAGTCACTCTCATGCTTGTGCAAAGAATGCGCAATTTTATCGGCTGATCAGTATGATAATCCTGTGCTGCTGTATCATTGACACAGAAACAAGCAATCAAGATGTGATCTTATGAAAGGCAATAGAGCTGTTTTTGGCCAGGGCAAAACGCGGTGGCAGAAAGGTGGCAATGCAAGCAGTCAGCTGCACCTTGCCGAGTCTAGAACAACGGCAACAAGCTTGAGGTTGCCTAGTGCAATGGCTTTGGGCATTACTGAAGCGCAACGATCGACAACATTGCACGCTGCAAAATTTAAATACTTTAATCTAGTCAGCATTTGGCGTGGTAGAAACCAGCATAAGCACACTTTGCAAGTCTGCACTGCAACATCTTGAGTGCAAAACTGCTTCTTGAGTCCACATCATGTTTTGATGTGGTAAATCCCGGCAACAGTACGCTCTGCAGGTCTTCAGTGCACAGTCGTCAACGCAACTGTCTCACTTGAGCCTATTCAGTTCTTGTGTGGCACAAGCCAGCAACAGTACGCTCTGCAAATTGCCCAAAGCTGAGGCCGGGCTGCTTGAGTCAAGATCGATTCTTGGCGTGGTAACAGCCGGCAGCAGGACGCTCTGCAAATTTTCCAAAGCTGAGGCCGGCGTGCTTGAGTCCAAGAGATTTCTTGGCGTGGTAGAAGCCAGCAACAGTACGCTGCGCAAACTGGCCAGACCTGATGCCAGAATGCTTGAGTCCAAGTCAGTTCTTGGCGTGATAGAAGCCAGCAACAGTACGCTCTGCAAATTGCCCAAAGCTGATACCAGGCTGCCAGTGTCCTACCCCAACTTCCTCTTGAGGCAACCCACCTTCAGGAAGATCCATGACTGCATCCCACCTGAAGAATACAGCTATTCTTGCAATGTCATCAACAGCATGGCAAAAACATATAATGGGCAAACAGTGCCAAACCCCAACTTGCTCTTGAGACAACCCACCCTGGGGTAGATTCGTGGCCGCATCCCACCTGCGAAGCAGGAAAACGCTGAACAGTGATGCAATGACAGTTGTATTCAGCATGTCAAGACCCATTATGGGCAGTCAGTATACTTTGAGACAAGGCACCCTCAGGAGGAGTCATGACTGCATTCCACCTGCAAGGTAAGACAGGCCCTTAGCATCATGTGATAATGGTCATGTTGAATCATGTGAGTTTTGACATGCTGTCCCGACATACTCCGGGCAGTCAGTAGACTTGAACGCAACCCACCCTCAGGTGAACCCATGACTTCGTTTTCATGTGATGTTAGTCAAGCTCAGTCTTGTTCATGCGTGACATGCGGTCCCAACATACTCTGGGCAGTCAGCATATTTGATGCAGCCCAACCTCAGGCAGATCTGTGGCTGCATCCCACTTGCAAGGCAGAGCAGGCCTTTTCAGCCGTGGTCAGCATGCTGAAAACGCATGTCCACAATGTCAAAACAATCTGGGCAACAATGTTAGCAAAGGACCTGCTCTTGAAGAGGCTCCATAATGACTGAGGCTGCCTGAAGATGGCCAGCCGGCCAGGCAGACAGACAGACAGACAGACAGACAGACGGACGGACGGACGGACAGACAGACAGACGCATCAACCTGGTCAAACAGACAGACGTGTAGGCAGGCGCATCATAGCATGAACAGACACGTTGTCAACAACATGGACTAAAATCAGCAGCTAGCTGAATGGGCTGACCTGGGCTACATGCAGATGACCAGCCATGGGACGGACAGAAAGACAGACAGACAGACAGACACATACAGATCACCAAACAGACCGACAGGCAGACAGACAGGCACAAACAGCAGCATAAATGCATGGACAGGCAGACAGACAGCAGCATGGACAGTAGATGGGCAGCCAGAACAGCATGGGCAATCATACAGACAGCAGCATGCACAAACAACAGCAGCAAAGTTGAATGCTGACCTAGGCTGCATGAAGATGGCAAGGGTGTTCCTGGAAACGCCCTGAGTCCTGTCCTTCCTAGGGGCTCTCACATAGTGTGGTGTTGCCCTGAGCAAACCACCAGACATGACCTGCATCTCAGCATTTCATCATCAGTCCCCCTGGGTCGAGTCAAAGCAAGCTTGTCATAATAGTGTCAAGTTTGGGGCGCTCACATAGTGGGGTGTTGCCCTCAGCAACCAATCGATATGACCTGCATGACAGCACTTCAATGATCAATATGCGCATGCATTCATTATACATGGCTTCAAAATTAACCATTAAAAAATTGCAATAGGCCAACATGATGAAGGAAATAATAATCAAGAATAATGATGATGTTGTTCCTTTGTCATGTTGAGCTGTGATGAAGCCTATGATGAAGCCCATGATGAAGTAGAGGTTGCTGGCTTACTGCACTCTCATACAGTAGTGACCTGCATGTTGTACATCATGTTGTCAGATGCACGCAGTATGGTGGTACAGTAATCTCTCTTTGTAAGGACACTCTGTACAAGGACATCTATGTAAGGACAAGTCAACTGGGAGTCAATCACTGCATTCTGACTGCAATGGTACCTCTTTACAAGGGCAACTTGGTATTGGGACATTGTTCTTGGTAAGCAAAGCAGTCGTTACAAAGAGAGGTCACTGCACCTGCATGGCCTCTCCCATCTGGAAAGCTATGTGGTCTGCAGGAATGGGCGCTTGTGTGATTTTGCCTCCCTGCCTACCCCTCACATACAGGCCTGCCTGGGGGTCAGGGTTAGGCACTGCCTGATTCCCCTTCATGTACATGGCAGATGTCAGGCCTGCAGACACACATAAGACATTAGACTTGTTCTCCTACCCTGAATGACCTGCAAACAGCACAATATGTAGCTCGAGATTGTGTTGTCACCTCACATCCTGGGGATCAGGGATTGGCACTGCCTGATTCCCCTTCATGTACATGGCAGATGTCAGGCGTGCAGACACACATACCATATCAAATTAGATGAGTTCCTGCCCTGCATAGCACATGCAAGAGCTGCCATGAGCACAACAGTTCTGGGTTTAGAAGAATTGGGCACTGCCTGATTGCCCTTGACACATATGGCAGATGTGAGGCCTTCAGACCTACACAACGGTAAATTGCAACAGCTGACATGAACACAACATTGGGAAGTGTTTTGTCCCACGTATGCATGGCAGGTGTCAGCCCTGCAGCCATGCAGCAATCTTGGAGACTGCTTTCTCACACTGCAAGCCACATGCAAAAGCTGCCATGATAGTAAAGCTGGGAGGTGGTTTGTCCCTTCATGAGCATGGCAGATGTAGGGCCTGCAGACATGCGTCAAAGTTGAAGATTGTTTTTCCACACCACATGGCACATGCAAAAGCTGCCATGGACGGACCATTGGACAGTGCAATGTCCCCTCGTGTCAATGGCAGAAGTCGGTGTCAGCAGGTGCATGCTTATCCTGCATGACACATGCAGAGGACGCCAAGAACAGGCATGCAGCTACCTACTCAGCATCTGCTTCTAGCTTATCCACTGCCCTGGAGCTTCTGCTGACATGCTGCATAGTTGAGTTCAAGAGCACACCACAATCATGCAACTCAAGTCTTAGCACTGAGGCCAAAAGGCTAAGCGCCAAGCTGAAATCATTTAGCTTCAGGGTACCCTTGACTTCTCATTCGTTCGTTCTTTCGTTCGTTCGTTCGTTCGTCCGTCTGTCCACCCACCCACCCACCCACTCACTCACCCATCCATCCATCCATCCTTACATCCATCCATCATTCATTCATTCATTCATTCATCCATCCATGCATCATTCAATCATTCATTTCATTCTGGCCGTATGCTAGACAGGCTCAGCAGGCCCAGCTAGCTACGTACTGAAGCAATCAAGTGGCCAAAACCAACAATCAACTGGCTCCAACCCTTGACTTGAGCCGGGATAATCGAAATCTGTCTATATATAGTTGTGTCACTGACCTGTCAAGGAGCTGTGGTTTGTGTGCCAATTGCACCAGTCCTCTTCTTCCTTGCTGTCAGTGCTGCTAGCATCGTCTTGAGAGAGACAAAGTGCTTTGTGTGTACAGAGGTGCATAACCAACCTGTCAAGGAGCTGTGGTCTGTATGCCAGCCACACTAATCCTCTTTTTCCTTGTTGTCAGTGCTGCTAGCATCGTCTTGAGAGAGACAAAGTGCTTTGTGTGTACAGAGGTGCATTACCAACCTGTCAAGGAGCTGTGGTCTGTATGCCAGCCACACTAATCCTCTTTTTCCTTGTTGTCAGTGCTGCTAGCATCGTCTTGAGAGAGACAAAGCGCTTTGTGTGTACAGAGGTGCATTACCAACCTGTCAAGGAGCTGTGGGCTCTATGCCAGCCACACTCATCCTCTTTTTCCTTGTTGTCAGTGCTGCTAGCATTGTCTTGAGAGGGACAAAGTGTGTTGTCTGTACAGAGGTGCGTCACTGACCTGTCAAGGAGCCGTGGTCTGTATGCCAGCCACACCAGTCCTCTTCTTCCCTGCTGTCAGTGCTGCTAGCACTATCTTGAGAGGGACAAAGTGTGTTGTCTGTACAGAGATGTTTTACTGACCTGTCAAGGAGCTGTGGTCTGTGTGCCAGTCACACTTGTCCTCTTCTTCCCTGCTGTCAGTGCTGCTAGCACCATCTTGAGAGGGACATAGCGATTTGTCTGTACAAAGATGTTTTACTGACCTGTCAAGGAGCCATGGTCCGTATGCCAGCCACACCAGTCCTCTTCTTCCTTGCTGTTAGGGCTACTGCTGTTGTCTTGCTTGCCGCTGCCTTGATTTCCGTTCTTTTGGTTTCCGTTCACAGCAAGGGAGTCCACAGCATCAGCTGGAGCATTGCCATTTTGGTTTGCTGTGTTGCTGAAGCCATTCAGTTGAGTAGCTTCAGGTGGGAAGTAGTGCAAAAGACGCCCCTGCAGAAGACCACACAGAGTCAGGAGTAGCAACAGAGTCTGTCTCAACAACAACGCAACACTGCTGACTTGCACCGACGACGCATGTGTATCAGTCAGAAGATCCATCAGAAGTAATGACGGAGGCTGCTTTCAGCACAATGCCACCGTGCTCACTTCCTCAAGCAATGACATTTGCCAAGAAACAAAAGAAAAAGGAAAATCTATCCCCTTGGGCGTCATAGCAGGAGCCCCTGTCTAAAGAGGTAGCTCGGGATTGCTGCTTGCAAAGCAACAACCAGCAAGAAATTGACCCATGAGGGGTCAGCCCTTCGCGTTTTGCGTCGATGACATGTCCTTTGCTAACACATGTGCATCAATCGTGCAAGGACATCTAGTTTGAATGTGCATCTCACAGCAAACTAACTCCTCAGCGGAATTGCAGAAGTCATACAGGTGGCCAATACTGATGCACTCCCTGCTGTGAGGATGCCTGGCAACAAGACCGCTGCAAAACTTGTGACATCCCTCAAGCAACTTCTAAAGGCACGTCACTGGGAAACAAAAGTGCATGCCCTGCTGTGAGAATGCCTAGCAGCAAGAGCGCTGCAAACCTTGTGACAACCCTCAATCAACTTCGTCAAAGGGATGCAAGGGGGGAAACAAAAGTGCATGCCCTGCTGTGAGAATGCATAGCAACAGGTGCAGTGCACACCTTATGACAGCTGGAGTTCTGGATGGACTGCATCAAGCGCCCAGTTGGGAACTTTGGGTTCCTGGCTGCCACATACTTGTCACATGCTTTGGTGACAAGCATGCCCACACGACATATGAGCTGTCCCAACTCTCTGCAGAGCAGCAACAATCGTAACACAACAGCAAGCTTTGCTGAACAAGGCCATGCTCTTTCACGTATGCAACAGGCTTCCACAATGACTGAGTAGCATGGCGATCATGTTCACACAATATATCAGCTGCCCCAACTCCCTGTGGAGCAGCCAACGGGCTCAATACAAAAACAGTGGTAATGGATGCGTTGAGTATAATATGGCGTAGGAACCTTGTAACAAACCAGTCTAGAACCAGCCCATGCAGATGCTGCTGCTGCTGCTGCTGCTGCTGCTACTGCTGTCAATGTCTTGCGCTGCACGCAACCAATGCGTCACTGCTGATGCTGTGCAAGACACGTAAATACATTCCTTCATAGTCACTGTTCATGAGTGGGATCCATGCTGCATAATTGCACGTGCATGGAAGCATGTGGTCAATGATGGCAATCTGTGCAAATCTGCCAAGAGCGACAGCAAAATTTACTTGGAGGAGACAGAGAGGGTGCCAATTCACTCACTTGAAGGCAGGCACATATTCTGGCAAGTGCTCAACAGGCCAGATATCTGGCCAACAATACGCAGAGTACAACATTTGAATATCAGTGCGACTCTCAGCACCACTCACTTAAACGCAGGCGCATATTCTGGCAAGTGCTCATCAGGCCAGATATTTGGGCGACAATACGCAGGGTACTGCTTCATGAGTGTCTCATCATTGGTGGGAACGTCTGTAAGAGGGTTGGCGTAGTATGAGCCTTTGTGTCTGTCTGGCTTGCCATTGGCCAGCATCTCAACCCCGTGACTCCACCCAAAGTTGTAGAGACTGGTAGGGTCGGCATACAGTGATTTGACTGACTCAGGCAATGCCTGCATAGAGTGCATATGAAGGTCAGTGAGCCCACAGGGCTGCGTTGAGTTGCTCAATTTTGAGAGTCCGTTTGAAGATGAGCTGTGTAAATGTGCCTGTCTGGCTTTTGATTGGCCAACATCTGTACGCCATGACTTCAATCAAAGTTGTAGAGACTAGTTGGGTCTGCAGACAATAGTTTGAGTGACTCAGGCAGTGCCTGTATAGCATGCAGACACTTTTGAATAAGCCCACAGGGTTGCATAGACGGAAATAAGTTTGAACAAAGGTGTAAATGTACGTTAGACAAAGAATGCAAGCCAGCTGCTGAGTCAGCATGCACACTTGTTGTGACAGGCACAGCTGAGAAACCTGAGCACGCCTGTTTCTGAAGCACAATACAGCTCACCCAACTGCTGCCTGCAGCACAAGCAGAGCTGTTGAGGCGGCAATGACCGTGCAGAAAGCGTACCGCAAACGCCTGGGCTAACGGCAGCAGTCGTTGCCTCAGTTCCACGAAGCCTGGAACTCCGGCTACCGTCAGCAAACCGAGGCCGTCGGGCCCATAAGCCTGCAGCAAATATTGCGCATAGTCTAGCGCCAAAAAGCACACGCTGCGACGAAATGGCCGTGTTGTAAACCTGCTCGATCTGCCTCTCGAGAACAGCCTGCTCGTCTCCAACGCCCGGCGCATTGTCAGCAGCATGCAGCAGCGCGCTGTATTGTAACACAACGACTGCTTGCGAAGGACGAGCTGTAGCCTCGCACGTCATCCTGTTTATGGGCGCACACAGCTATAGATCACTTGCTGACTGCCCCTTCTGCAGGCCAACAGCTGCACACTAGTCAGAACCAATGCGACGTTCAATATTTACCGCTTCACGCAGGCGAATTCTACGATGCCCGGCGATACGACCAGCAGATTGCAAGATCGCGCTTTACTCGTTGGGACCTTATTGCAACCAATGAGTAAGACATAGTAAACATGACTCACTGCTTATTGTTGAATTTGTGTTTGATTGTTGCCTAAATCTTATGCATTCACTTTGATTTGAGATTATTTCCATGGTTACTGTATGCAAGCTGACTGCTGTGTGTCATACCCTGGCATTTGATACTTGTTATTGTCATATGGACATGCTTGTCAAGACATGCTGAGCTATAGGTGTTTGCTGACATGCACATTTGAGTGATGACGTGTTGCTGTGCTGCATTGCGCCCAGGGCTGTCCCTGGGCGCCCTGTTGTCGATATGCTAAACTTTGTTGAGCAGTCTGTGTGCTTGCAGGATCAAGTAGATCGTTACATTGTTGCTG
>BDIU01000570.1:0-17623 GCA_002118135.1 Trebouxia sp. TZW2008
CGACTTCTGCCTTGAATCAAAGATTCAGGCAAGGTAGGTAAGCCGCTGAAGTCACTTTCACACCTCGGGGACTCACATACTAGTGTTTGGCAACTTCAAAAGTAGCCACCTGATCGAACAAGCATCTGAGCAGCAAGCGCTGAACGTACAACAGAACAAGCTGCCGCGTTCACAAATCTGATACCATCAGGCCGATACACTCAGCTTTGCCTGCTCAACGACGTTTGACCTGCGAACCGGCACATGGCCGAGGGGAAGCTGGCCAGAGGCCAACCTCTGCTCGAATCCCGTCTGTCCCGGTCAAGGTCAAAGAAGGCAAGCTTTGATGGTCAGATGTTTTCGCGAGATTGCTTGTGATGCGATGGAAAATGTTTGAAAACACATGGACCGCGTGAGACTTGACATTTTCGGTGCGGCAGCGGTGGATCTGCCGTTTGACGTACGCGTGGAACAAAACATACCTGGGAGCGGATTTATGCTGCCCTCTGCACCAGGTAGGATTCGGGCTGTGATTGAGCTGCGGACTTGAAATGCCAGAAGAGCAGAAGTCCTCAAGGTGCATGCTTTTGCAGTCATTGATGACGAGCGTCACGCGACATCCGTGGCCCTGCAGCACCATGACAAGTTCAACACGGTCGTGTGTCTGCTTGGCAGCGCGTACGACCTATGCGGTCCGATCCCTCTCAGTGTGCGCGGCATCAACCAGACAATGCTTGTCTCCTCTGTTTGCCGCATGCATCACTTTCAACCAGCAAGACTGCAGAAATATTCTCAAGCTGACAACTTGTTGAAAAACTTAAGAATGTGTACAGGACATTGTGCTGCATGAGTTGCTGACTGCATGGCAGCCACTGCCCAATGTCCACGGTCAGCAGCTGGATATGGATACCTTCATGGTGGGCTTCAATTGCACACTATCATCATGAGCTTTTCAAGCTGCATAACTAAATCTGTGCCGATGCAGAACTTGATGATTGAGGTTTTGGAAAAATTTACAAGCATGCTTCAAGACATGTTGCAAGAGGCAGACCTGGCTGTTGACCGCTTTGAAGCCCATCTGCAAAACAGTTTGCAGAATGCTTTGGCATACAAACAAGACAAACAAAGCGTCAGGTGAAATTGATTTGCAGCTACCATGCATGAATCCCCTACGCAGTGTGTCTCATTTGTGAGCCCTAAGCTGGCACAATGCTTTGTAGACAGCGCTACATCCCAGCAAACTCACAAGCGGCTGCTTGGCTACATAACTTAGAGTTTACTAGCAACATAGATAAAGATTGGCAATGAATGCAGGTATGTCAGAGAGCTACTTCATCAACAAATTCAACAGCCTTTGCATGCTTCTCATCGGACCACGCACTCTGCGGAGGTCAGACAGGTTCTGCGCTTCTGGGCCATGCTTCAGCATCGTCAGAGATCACGACCCTTGACGGTAAGTTCACAATCTGCGTCAGCTCTTGATCAGCACAACAAGCGTAGCTTGTGAAGTCAATGCGTGAACGTGATTGATCAACCAATGCAGGAAGCAGAGTTTCTACAAATTCGACATGAGACAGGTTTTACAACAACACGAATTAGGCAATGGTTAAGAAATTTTCAAAGAACGCATGCAAGGCTTGACCATCCTCAATGAGCAAAGAAACTTGTTGTCTTGTGTGCCGAGCTTTGCTTGGATTGAGGTCATATGAGGGTAGTTTGACACATAGGTTGTGAATGTGCTCATGGACGTCCACCATTGCACATGTCGTGATGCTGAGGCATACAGCTTGATTGCTTGACTGCTTGGCATGCATACAATTTCCCTTATCGCTCAACTTTCCACTCCACAGCATGACTAATCAGGTTCCCAAAAAGGAAAAAGCTGTCACATCACCCATTGTGAACTTTGAGTATGCATAGTCATAGGTTACCAATTTTCCTTGCTTGTTTGCTCAGTATTTGGTGCAAGGCCTATCTCCTCTGTTGACCATAAGGTTGACCCTAGACTTGGAGGCGTGCTGATAGCTACAAGCTTGCAAGGATGACAATAGATAGTAGTTTCCCATTTTTGTCCTTTCCTCAGTTGACACACCTATGTAAACATGAATCAATGCATCGATCTAAAGTTGCATGAGTGTGGAATCAGCATCAAAAGCTAAATTTAAGCTCACCATGTGAGAACGCTGCCATTGATGGCAAGCAAAGATATCATTGCCTTTGAGGCTGAAAGTGATTTGGCACATGACAGTGCTTGTGACACGCAAGCTGATGCGTATGCCGCACAAGCTCGCACAGAAAACAGATTTCATACAGCTCTTGGTGCTGCTGCGTCTGTGTTGAACAGTGAACTGAGCTATAGTAGCGGAAAAATTTGTTGATATTAGGACAAAACTTTCCTTGGAAAAAAGCCTGCCTTTTCAATCAGCAGCTTGTAAGATTTGGTCAGAGGCACATCAGGGAAAGGATAAGTTGTAGCAAAGCTTGCTAACTGCAAAGTGTCTTGCGGTATCAATCGATCGCGGTGACTGTTTACTCACTCATTATACCTGAATCTACGGTGTACGTACCCTGTTGAACAAACCTACGTATTCACATCTGTCTACGCTACTTCGTCTACCTGTTCGCTGTCTTGCAGCGTCTTCTACTCTCAACGGCGACATCTTTCTCATAGTATGGTGCATATCGTCTCACATCTGAAACTGGCATGCGCACCATGGGATGTCGAATCTTGCAAGCAATTGGTCAAAGGGATCACATGCGCATGTAGGTCTTCAAGCTTATTCTTACTACCTTGAATGTCTGAGTATTTGATGAGATTTGCCACATGCGATCAGACTTGTTGGCTGGCCAAAGCGTGTAGACTCTCTTTCTCTCACTGCCACCAGTCTAGCGGCAATAGAAAACACCTGCAGTGATGAACAGCTGTGATGAACATATATGCATTCCAATCAGGGGTATACAGGGGCTGAAACAAAGGGGTTTGCCCACATTATGTGCGGGCTATACTATTCACGTACTGTTATTGATGCAATTTTGTGCGGGTGGCACATCCGCCATGCGCGGTTTGGGTGGCTCCCCCGCTAGGGAAAGTGGGGGGTTTATAGCCCTGATTACAAATTGGTTTCGGAGCCGCCTCGACAGATCAGGAACTTGGAGTAAATGCTTGGGTATACTGATTAGCGCGGTGAGGTATTTAGTGCTCGTGTCGAGTTCTCTGTTGACAAATTGGGATTCAGAGCTTGCGCTGTTTAGCACAAGTTGGACCAAAAGCTTGACCGGATCATGCCCTGGGCCCTCCCAAGTCACCTCAAGACCTACAGATCCTGCAGAATTCTCAGATTCTCTGGTTGATGGTGAAGCTATCAACAAGACGATTGACGAATATGGCCCTCGGTGGACTGCTTCAGTCCAGCCGTCTTGGCCTCTCGTGCTCAGGTGCGGGCGGTGAATGCTTCTGAAGGTACATCGGCATGCTATCTGCTACTGACCTTTTGGGCACTTCGCCAAGTGACAAGCCCAATGCATCTTCTACTCCATCTCTGCTGCCATTTGACAAAGCAGCTGATGCCTCACTACCTGCTAGCCTCTACCTTTCGCAACTGCATTTGCTGTTGACAGTGCATGTCTACGTCATGTATTGCTACAGCCCGGAATGTTTGAGAAAACCTCTCTTGAACATGGCTGTGCCAGCTGGTTCATCTCTTACAAAGATTGCCTGGCTTCTCTCAGAACCAGTGGGCTGTTGTAGCCAGTCACTTCCTTGAACAGTCACCTCTACGTCTTTGGCAGTCTCACAGAAAGGTACTGCTTGCTGCCCATGATTACAGAGTCTGCTCTTGGGACCACCTCAGGGACTGGACCCTTGAAAGTTCTGTCTGTGTAATCATGAGCAGCATGCTGTTGACACCGTTGAAGATTTAAAACGCCTCCCTTAGGAGGCTTCTCAACGTTGAGGCTTCTCATCCTCATGTAAATTCTGGCGGCGGCGTTTTAGATCTTCAACGGTGGAAAAGCTCTTGCAGCTGCAACAAACTGCTTGTGCTGCAGAGTACAAGTCTGTGCATGATGCTCTTGCTGCACAAATTAAGCTGCCTATAGCAGCATGCATGTTGTTCTGGTTCAAGGCTGAGATCAGGGATGACTGCAAGACTGAACCTGTCACGCATTCTGCCTACGCTGACATTGCAAGAGCACAGTAGACTGCTGTTGCTGCTGAAGCTCATGTCTTTTGCAGCTGCAGTAAACGCCAAGAAGCGCTCAACATCTGACAGCAGGCGTCCTTCTTTGGCAGCTGCCTCTGTCAAGCCAAAGACTGTTCACTACCTCAAATGTGACTGGGCAGATGAAATGCTTGAGTGTGCTAAGACTGGCACACTCAAGGACACCAATGGTGTCATGAGGACCTGGATATTTCCCTACCTGTCAGTGCAAGCCGCCATGTACCTTTGCTGCCTAAGGACCTTGTCAAAATTCACTAGGCCAAAGGGGGCCTGCTTCTACAAGCACTGCACAGAAGATCACAGCTAGTGGCGCTAGACTTGCTCAGAAGAGCTACGACTCCATGGTGAGCAAGAAGTAGCAATCATTGCCTTCCTCTGGTTCTACTGCCTTCATGCAGACTTGCTATGAGCTGCTGCATTCACCTATACCTTCTGCTCTGGATGACTGTCCTAAGTCAACTGCATCAGTGCACCAGATGTGCGCGTTCTGATTGGCTTACAGTGAGGACAGAAGGCTTGTGCAGCCTTTGTTCTCAGAGTGCGAAAACCTCTCAGGGCGCACATTCACCTTGGATGCTGCAGCTAATGGTAGTGGCGATAACGTGTACTGCACTCACTCTAACAGTCCTTCTTATTCCTCCTTGTCTACGGCGCACACTGGTCACATCTGGATGCACCTTTCCCTCAGCTACATCCCTGCAGCATTACCTGCATTGCAAGCACTTGTCACCTGACACTACATCAGCGTGTGTTCTACTTCCTGGCTACCTACTGCCAACATGAAGTCTCTGCTGTCTGGCATGCGCTTGTTGAAGCCCTTCACAAAGGGCTCTGCTCTGTTTTTGCAAGTATCGCGCACTGGTCCATCTCTCACCTCTCCTGGTGTACCTATTTATGTCTACACTGATGTACCTAGTGATGAGTGTCCTCTTCTTTGGAAAATGCAGCTATTCTCAGATTACATCATGCAAAGCCTTCTGATGCTTCTGCTGTTTATCCAGGATCTGATGCTGACGAGCGCCTTCCTATGCGAAAAGGCACCTGTTGAGGATCATATGGAGCTCAGCTGGGCCTACCTGTGCTTCTGGATACTGGAGCTACTAGACACTTTGTTAGCCCTAGGGTCTCAAACCAGCTGGCAGCTTCCTATACTTCTTCTTCTGCTGAGCTGCTGCTTGGACAACTCTGAAGCCCCAATTTTGGGCAAGGTCAGGCTGCGCAACAGGCTGCAAAACTTCACTGTTACATTTACTTGCTATGTGACTGACCTTTGTGATGGGTCTGACTTGATTCTATGCAGTTCTAAGCATCCAAGCGTGCTGTCCTAGACTGTGCTTTGGTGATCGTCTACATTGCAAACCGACTTGTTGTGCTCAGGCTGAGATGTCTCTTTAGCATGGCTGTCGCTCGTTCCTTGTCCTTGTAACCAATGATGAAATTGCCAATGCAAGCCTTGCCACTGCAAGAGTGTCTACTGAACCTGTCTCTTTGAGCTTGACACCTGGCCCTTGTACTTCTTCTTCAGCTGATGCCTAGGATGGTGAGCATTTTGACTTGCATGCACACATTGGCAAACTGCAGCAAGACTATGCTGATGTGTTTGCAGAACCCTCTGGCTTGCCTTTTGACAGAGGAGGTGAACATGTCATCCCTCTACCTGATTTGCAGCCTCTTTTCCAATGTATGTATAGGTTGGCACCTACAGAGCTGCAGAAGTTGCAATGGCAAGTCACTGATATGCTGGCTAAGAAGCTCATTGAACCCTCAACTGGCCCCTGTGACGCCCCTATCTTGTTTGTGGAGAAGAAGATTGGTAATCTCAGAGTGATGTTGCACTATCGTGCCTTGAACACGGTCACAAGCAAGAACTGCTACCTGCTGCCTCGCATTGATGATCTCCTTGGTAAGCTATCTGGTGCACGCTGCTTTTCCTGTCTTGATGCAGCCTCTAGTTGTCCCCAAAACACATGCCTCAGACTGCATTCAGGACGCCTTTGGGTCACCACCTATTCAGGGTCTTGCCTTTTGGTATGACCAATGCACCTGCTACCTTGCAAGCTGTCATGAGCAAGCTGTTCAGCCCGCCTAAGTTCCATGTTGATAGATCTATTAAATCTATTGATCACATTCTAGTCTTCAGCGAGACTGCTGCTGAGCACAAGCTGCACTTAATATACATTGCCATGATCGTCAAGTATCACAAATACAAGGATTTCTGGCAAATCTATGCAGACATCAAATATTTTTCAAAGCATCTAAGTGTGTTTGGGGTCAAACAGAGCTGAGGTACCTTGGCCACATTGTTAGCAAGGACGGAGTCAAGCCTGATCCTGAAATGGTGCAAGCTGTTGCAGACTCGGCACAACCTACTTGTTTGCGTGAGGTCCAGCAATTTCTGGGTCTTCCCAATTTCTTCATCAACTGTATTCAAGGCTGTGCAATCATGACTAAACATCTCACTGACTTGAACAACAACAATGCTGTGTTCAAATGGGCACTCTTGTGCGACAAGTCTTCCAAGGCATTCAAGCAGGCGCTTACTCATGGTCCAGTTTCAACTCTACCTGTTCCTAGCAAGCCATTTGAGCTTATGTGTGGTGCTTCAGGCTTTGGCTTGGTGCTGTCAGCATCAATACCAAACTGTTATTGCAAAAGGACTGCTGCAGAGCCTAATCATGTTGTCATTAAGCAGGAGCTACTGGCGACTGCAGAGGCTTTGCGTGTCTTC
The DNA here is from genome assembly GCA_002118135.1 of Trebouxia sp. TZW2008. Classification (NCBI taxonomy): domain Eukaryota; kingdom Viridiplantae; phylum Chlorophyta; class Trebouxiophyceae; order Trebouxiales; family Trebouxiaceae; genus Trebouxia; species Trebouxia sp. TZW2008. Next base: position 6,928 of record BDIU01000570.1, read on the forward strand.
CGCTGCTATCTCATGTCAGGTCAGCAGTTTACTCTGATCGGCCTGACACCGTTTTGGAGACTCACTCTACTCTGTCTCGCCGTCAGGCTTGCTGCAGTCAGTATCTGCAATTTCTGTTGGGTCCAGAGACCTGGCAGACTGAATGTTTCAAACCCTCTCAGTTGCAACACGATCTTCAAGCACCTCAACGACCTAGTTTCTGTTCATAAGCCTGGGAGTACTACTGCTGTGCCTTGCAATGCTGACTGCAAGAAGTCAAATGGATTGTTTGTTGTCACTACTAGGAGAGCTGCTACGAAGCAGTCTGCTTCCACCCCAGCACCTGCTGATGCAGACAACCAAAGCTTGCCTTCCCTCTTCCGCTTTGCCTGAGGACATAGCTGATCAGCATGCTGGAGTCATTCCTGCATCTGCTCCTGCTAAGCGCAAGCATGATGCGTCTCCACCAGCCATTGAAGTTATCACTTGGCCTATTGGCAAGCGCAATCAGCCTTCTGCTGACTTTTGATTGTCTCCTCTGATGACATTTCTTCTTCAGTGAAGCCTGTGTTGGCTCAGGAGCCTGATGATGTGTTCCTTGAGCCAGCTCTGGATGATGACAACACTGAGGCATATAATACTGACCCTCTCGCTCTTGCTGATGAGAACAGAATGGCAAGCATGTCTTTCATAGATGGTCTGTGGTGGAAGGATGACCGCATGGTGGTGCCCAATTCCCCGGCTAAGCGCTGGATCCTCCAGGACATGCGTGATCATTTTATGGTTGCCCGCCTGGGCGTTCACAACACCCTAAAAGCTATCACCAGCTGCTTCTACTGGCATGGTGCCAACACGGAGGTGCGCAACTATGGTTGGCATTGCCCAAGTGGTCCAAATGCAACTTATTCATCTTGCAAAGCCGTCTGGCTTACTACAGCCCCCAGATGTGCCACATTGACCTTTTCATACTGTCACTACTGAATACACCGCTGCTCTACTGCTGACGCCAAATGGCAACAATGTTTTTGTGTGTCAATATCATAGATACGTCTATGCAGTGACTTGCTCAGACAAATCAGATGCTCTTTCGCGGGCAAGTATGTATGTTGAACATGTTGTTCATCATGAGATAATGCATGTCATCATATCTGACCATAATCTTCCATTCAGCGGCAACTTCAACCAGGCACTTTCATTTGTGCGTGGTAGTTGTTGAAAACTCTTTTCTGTATGCCATGCTCGGACTGACGATCAAACAGAGCGTATCACGAGAGTGGTCGAGGACATCCTGCATCACTTTGTCTCTCCTGACATGACTGTTTGGGGTAAGAGTCTGTGCCTGGCTCATTTTGTCGTTAACAATGCATGGCATGAGACAGTGCAGCCGACTCCCTTCTACTTAAATCATGGCTGGGCTGCTGTAACCCCAACCGATGTTGTACTACCTCAGAGGATGAACATTGTCGACCCCGCCTCTTGCAAGATTGCTAAAAGCCTGCAAAAGCTGACAACACATGGTGCCGAGTTGCCTAGCAGCGCCAAGAGCGTTACTCCGATGCAAAGCATATTGTTGTCTTCTATGCAACCAGTGAGGATATATTGCTTGTTTGAAGCTCAAGATCACTTGCACTAACAAGCTTGCGCTGAAACAAGGCGCCCTCTCAGTGTCACTGAGCGTGTCGGTGATGTGGTTTGCAGACTGGACCTAGCTGAAACTATGAAAACACATGATGTCTTTCATGTACCTCTGCTCAAGTGCCACTACCGCTGTGGCCGCAATCTGCCTCCTCCAAATGCTCATGATGAACTGAGTTAAAGGTGGAGTCCATTCTGGAGCATAGGCTGGTGAAGCGCGGACGCAAAAACAAGGTGACGTATGTTATCCAGTTTATTGAATACGGTCCTGAGCATCAGCTGTGGCAACATGATATTGAAAGCTGCAAACGGCTTGTGGATAATTGATAGTCTGGCAAACTAGAATTTGAGCAGCTTCTAGTTTCGCACTCCTCATGCGCCACAACACAAGGAAGCATGACAAGCATCCTTGCTACCTCTCATGTGGCATGTGATCTAAGTGACGCCTTGGACACGGCATCTACACCATCCTGTACCCATCTACCTTCTGTAATATGTTGGCCTTAAGCAAATGTCAAGCTTTGCCTCCTGCCAAAGAGCTCTGTTGCATATATGTGCAATGAGTAATGCAGTTATCGCATGGCTGTAAAGTGTAAATACAGAACATTGTACAGGACACTACCATGGAGCAGTCACTGTGTTCATGACGTAGTTTTACTGGGCTGATTCGCCAATTTAAATTGTTGCTCTCTCTATCATGATGCAGCAACGTGCTGACACTACATGGTATTGCACTTTTGTCTATCACACTGCGGGCATCCCAAGAGAGAAGGTTGTCACGTGGCGAGTGGATGCTAAATCATTCTAGCTGAATTCATCTTATGCTACTGACTATCATTACCTAAGCAAATCTCTCTACGGTACTCTTCCGCTACCCGTTTGCTGTCTTATTGCGACTCTCACTCTCAACGGCGATGTCTTATTGCCACTAGTGATGGGAAACAACAAAACGTCAACTGGGGTTTTGCATAGAAATAAACCATTAAGGACCATCAAATTGATGCACATTGCTTGAGTGGCATCAATCATGCATGCTATGGCGCTCCATGGCATCAATCATGCATGCTATGGCGCTCCATGCTTGTCTTTCATTGCAATCAGGAGTGACAACAGCTTGAATACATGTCTCCTGGCCATTGTCAAGCCAAGAGCAAGCCTGCAAAATGCACACTATAAGGCGGCAGCGTGTACAAGAGGCAGCTAGCGTCATCAATACATACCAGCGCCTGAATTCCTTAGAATGCTCTTGTCAAGGCAGAATGCCTGTTGCATCAAGCATGTCCAGTTGGATAAAGCTTGACAGCTCTGCAAGACTGAGCATGCCAAAAGGGCAACTTCGAGTCGTCAGCTGCACAAAATCGGCAGCTACAATTTATTCAACACACAATAGGCATACTATATGATATGTGCAAACTCCACCTGGAGAAAGCCAGAAGGTCATACTGAGACACACTCAGACTGGGCTCGTCAGCAGAAGCAACTGGAGATGCTGCCTGAGGTTGAAGCGTTGCAACGTTGTATGAGACCATGACTGCCTGGAGTTGCAACTCCAGCCAACAGCTACAGACGCCTGCATGCAGTAGACGAGCCCATACAGAGTGTTGCTGCAGGCCATCAAAAGCAGCCAAATTGTACTTTGCATTCGAGAAGGGAAGCTTTTGCCATGCAGCAGGGGCCAAAAACACGTCCGCAGCCGTTGGCCTTGAGCAACTGGAAGTGAGCACTCAAAGATCTTGCCTCCACAGTCTAGAGAGATGTCGATCAATCAATCGATCAATCAATCAATCAATCAGTTTTTGCTGTCTCGAGGAGACACTCATCACGTGTTTTGTTGTGTTCGAGACTTTCCATCGATTTCCCAAGGCATGCCATCCAGCTCGACCCACCGAACTGCGAAAGCTCCGGGACGTCTCAATTACTTTGTGCCCACGCATTTGGCTGCATCCAGACCGCTGCACAATCCTGTGGCAGTCTGCAAGAGTACTCACGTGACTTGATCTCCGCGCAGATCTTTGCGTCAGGCTCCATAAATCTCGCACAACGCTAGACAGCAGGCTGCAGCTTCTGGAAATTTGCAAGCATGTCACCATACACATTTACAGACATGGTGAGTCGCATAAATCAAGCTAATATTGCAAAACCTGTATCTGAGAGCTTGTGCTTACCTGTCTCACTAGTGGTCCGACTTTAACCCGCGGTGGCTTCGACTCACGGGAAGTAGCAGCGATTGCTGGACAACTCGCGTGCTCCCCGGCAAGAAACGTCAGCAGGCTGCTGCAGCCAATCTGCCTGACCGTGGTTGCCATGTGATCAGTGTCTAGCCATATATACTGGTAACGTGCACAGATCCCAAAAATCATTCCTTTTGACCTTGTAGGAGCCACCACTGACTGCAGCAAGCTTGAGTGGGTATGGCTCATGGCAGCCAGGAGCCCAGACTGCAAACAGTGCCTTATGCGACCATCCTGTCGGCGAGGTCACTGAGTTTCATGCTGAAGTCGACGAGGAAATGGACAGTGACATTTGGGCTCAGCCTGCAGCACTGCGGCCAAGGTTCACACGCTTGATGGTTGCAACAGCACCAGGGGGACCCCCAAGCAGCCCTCCAGGCTCTTTGACTGAAGTCACGTATGACTCATACATCAGTGATGCCCAGCTGCCAAGACAAGATTGGCGTGGTAAATGGAACTGGTGGCCCTTGATGATGACTGTCGGCGTTGTGTCCCTGATTATCATGTCAAGAAGGCGGGTCTCTGCAGCTGCTCAGCCCTGTGCTCCCGCTAGTCAAATCATCTGATGCAAGAGTGCATCATTGTAGGCTATCAAGCCGGTGCAGTCAATGCTAGTCATTAAATGGGCAGCTTGCGGACATTGACTGCTGGCCAAGCGCACTTGCTTGCTAGCTCCAGGGTGATTGCATGTTGAAGTGATCATCAACCCAGCAAGCATTGTCTCAATCAAAAGCCAACAAGCAAGCGCTTGTTAAGATAGTTACTTTTGGCAGGGGTGTCGATTCAGAAATGATCCTGAAATGATGAGCAATCAGCAACAGCATGTCAACTTGTAAAAAGTGTTGTGCAACAATGGGGTAATGATGACACCAACTGATACGTCACATCTGTGCCATATCAAGAGCTTCTGTCAGTTTGCTGTTGATTGTACAATTTGAAGTGGCCATGAGCAAATGCTGATATGTTGTCCTATCACAGCAATCTCCGTGACTGCATTTTACGTGATTTCATTGGGTGAGTAAATGATCGCATTGCAATTGGTTGATGCAAGTATTGATTGTGTCTCAGGCGCAGGCATTTTCGTGCATTCAGTTGAATGACTAGCAATTTGGGAAAGCTGCGGAGCGCTCAATTGATCAGGGTTTGACAATCCGCAGAGACCTGCTAGGCTAACTGGCTGAAGTATCTTTGCCCCCCTTGAACTTGAAGGGCTCAGATGGGAATCCAAAATCAGCATGGCTGCATCTTGCAGGCAATGTCTCTTGCGATAACTGATTTCTTCATCGTAAGTGGCATGTCTTGGCAGCCATGCCATGTGGCTCAGTTGGAAAAGCTTTGCTGATCAGATGCAATTTCTCAACTGTTTCAAGCGCCACTGCAGTGCAAAGCTGTACATAAAGCCTCCTAGCCAATGCACAAACATCACGTGAAGCGCAAGTCAGCCAAACAAGCTGCTTTCGACAACCCAGATGACAGCTAGTATCAAAACGTGGCCTAGGCCTAGCAACATCCACTAGGCTGGAACAAATGTCACAGCATTTTTGCAGGCCCAGCTGGACAGCTGATTGCTGGCCAACCAGGCGCCTATGACTGCATTCTATGCTCACATTTGACTCTTGGCTGAGCAGGCAGGTAGCCCAGCAATATTGGCGGTATGAGTTTGGATCTGAAATCCACTAATATTGAGAGGGCATGTTGAGCCTTGCAACTGATATGGCTTCCGCGCCAAGGTCATTTGTACTGGCGCCGCTCAACAGTGACAATCAAACATTGATGTGTCAAGGACACCTGTTGCACCTCCGTGAGCAGGTACCAGTATGTGCACAGGATGTTCAGCCATCCACATACTCAGTATCAACATGACGGACACTCTGTGACTGTGCTTTCAGCTTGTTGCTGACGGGTCTGAGATATGCATGATGTTGGCCTCGGCCTGCACGGCCTTGACCTCCTCTGTCAGGCAAAGTCACCAGGAGCCAGCCGACAGTGTCTTGAGCGCAGCTTGCATAGCAGCTACTTCTTCCCAATTATTGTCTGACGCTTCTTCAGCGATGCTGCTGAAGGGCTTTCTCTGGCTCTCAGCTATTGCATGCTGGAGGATAGCTCCTGCAGAGATCAGATTCTCATTTTGGAGTCACCCCTGTGCTTGCCAGGTGGGTGTTGCTGTACGGTCAGCAATTCAGTTCCTCCTCGCTATCAGTTGTCACAGTGAAGGTTGGTCACCGTTGAAAACACTACCATGTACAGGGTGTAGCATGCTGACACAAAGTATGGGCATTCGACCGTGTGCAGGGATTGGCACTGCATACTTGACTGGAGTAACATGTGCCAAGTGCGCCAATGGACCAAGCCATAGCAGCAAAAATCTGCAAACACCAGCTGCGTTGAGTGCGATGTGTCTGCTGTTTAGCCCAATCAAGTCATTGACCTGAGGATGTCTTTCAAGGCGATGCTTGTCAGAATTCTGATGATGTGCAGCCTTCTCTGCTTTTACTATGCTTTCCGTATGTTGCCAGTGTAGTCATCAATACCAAGGTCCTTGCCAGTTTCAGGCCAGATTGCAGCCTGCTGGCACTCTCAGTGTTGGCCACGGTTCAGGTAGAAAGTCAGATTGCAAATGCTTTCTTGCTAAGCATTGCTGATGGCACAGTCAGCCACGGGCAACAATTCATTCCATTTGCCCTGTTGACTGATGTGGTGACGCAATGTCCTTCAGCACTTTATTCTGAGGAGGTTGCAGTCACCTCAATCACATTTGGGGACGTGCGCATGTATCAACTGGTTGGAAAGTTCTGTTTGGTACCTTTGTGATTTATAAATGTATTTACTACAAGATTGGCTGCCACTGCAAGCTACATATGCTTTGCTTTGACTTGATGAGCTATTGTTTGTGCAAATCAGCTAATCCTGCAGGATCATCCTGTTTTTGCACATCAGACGTGCCACAGCAACATGGATCAAATGGTCATGAAACGCACAAAACATGGAACTGTCAGTGACAGCGGTCTCAAATACAATGTCAGCATTCATATGCATGCTCTGCCATCATCTTCAACGACTTCACTCATGATACTAATAATTGATATTACACGTGTATGCGACACAACCTATGTATATGCATTTGCACAGCATGATGCAATTGAGACAGAGATTTTCAAAAGCTTCTGCGTTGCATGCAAAAATTGTTAGAGATTTGGCTTCTGGCATTGACAACGTTAACTGTACGCACAGCTGATTTTGCAACTTTAAAGTGGCGCTTTGAAGTGGCGCTGCTTTGCTACAAGGAGGAAATGAAGCCTGAGCGCAGCTGTGCCGGACAGGAGGCATGGTTGTAGAGCATACCAAGCATATTCCTTGTTGGAGTTCAGAATCTTGACTGACTTGTCTAACCGCAACACAGGTGGCCAAGCCAAGACTAGGGGGGTCCCCCCACTCGTTGGACAGGGCTGGTGGTGGGAACGGCAGCAGGGACCAGGATGTTGGCATGGGACAACAGTTTCGCTAGGTTCAGCAACCTGCACAGCTTACAGCAGCAAGCAGCACACCATTGCTCAGAGTACAGAATGGACACACACTACATAGGGCAATGGCAAAATCTGCTGCAATGAGGGTGTTGATCTGCAAACCCTCTTTGCTCAGGCCAGTCTCTCACCTGCTGCATTTTGTGCTGCCCACACAAAGTCCATGGGTGATGTCAAAGAGGTAACAGACAAGGCAGAAAATATTATGCACAATGGCTTAGAAAGCTCGATAGATACTTCTGCTGTTTTGGCTAAAATGGGTACACCACTGCCAGTGCACCCCATGCCTGCTCGTTCTCCAGTGGACGCTGCAATGCTGTCTGGACATCAGAATGCTGTGGCGCAAAGGGCAACATTGATGCTCTCAGTCAGAGTGGTCTCATCATGATATTTCTTGATTTGGTTATGGTGAATGACAAGACATCACCTGCTTGATTACTGGCTCACTCAATCACACACTGCCTAAAATTGGATCAGCTGCTTCAAGCAGCATACGTACAAACTACAGCCAACACATTTAGTGATTTCTGTGTCGCAGTGCACACATCATGTCAGAAGGCAAAGCTGTGACTCCAATAATCGTTCATTCATACAAGGCCCATGTCTTTTGCTTTGTGCTGCCCATGTCCTTAAGGTAAAGCTTTGGACAAGACTGTCTCAATCAACCGGAAGTAAAACAGACTGTGTGATCACACAGGGGCAATCATGACTGATCGCCCTACTTGCACCGACCATGCTGGCCGCACGCATACATGCCTGCCGCAGGACCATGGTACAGACTTCATTTGTCCACTTGTCTTTGCCATGCACCTGCAAGGACACGAGCAACATCAGGGGCTGCTGTGCACTGTGCAACTCAGAGCATTTGCCGCTGCATCTGCATCACAAGTCCACCAGATTTTGTTGCAGATGACGCAAAGCTGCATGCACTGCTAAAAAGGCGCAAAGAAAACCTTCCTGCTGAGGTGCCAGCCAAGCTGCCTGCTGAGCGCAATGTGTATCACACCATACAGTTCACAGATCTGATCACTCTGATCAAAGGCAACATACAGCGCAGCAGCAGTCCATGCGGACACCCTGTTTCAAGGCAACAGGTGGCTTGCTCTTGGAAACACGTGTCCACTGCTTTGCATAGACATTGTCTCTCATCAGCTTTGAGTTGGCAAATACTTCAGCAGCGAACCTGCAGTCAGCATAGCACTAGATCACACTCAAGCCAGAAGCCCTCTTCACGACAGCACTCACCACTCCTCTGGGCCTGTTCACATTCAAGCGGCTGTGTTTGGGTTTGACCAATGCGCCATGCAGTTTCTGGAATGTCATAAATGATGTGCTCAGAGATGTTTTGGAAAATTGATCTTAGTCTACCTGGGTGTTGCAGGCATCTTTGGCAAACCCAGGGCACAGCATTGCAAGTGTCCGGATGAAGTGACTGGATGACAGAGCAGCAACTGTATGCAAACTTGTCCAAAGGCAAGTGTGTGAAGCATGAGCTACAGGTCTTGGGCCATATTGCAGGTTTTGTTGTCAAAGACTGGCCAGCGCTGTAGAACAGGGCAGAGTTGCCAAAGTGTAGGGGTCTTGCCAAAAATTTCAACAAGTTTATCATGAGCTGAGCAAACCAAGTGACGCCACATCAGGTGCTGCTCAAGCAGACTCAAGTCTCACCTGGACTACTAAATGCAATGTTGCCTTTGCAGGTCTGGAATTGCGCCTTTTGAGGCCTCAGTGCTGACCTCACTTCACCTAAGAATGAAGGACAGACCTTTTGAGGTCGTGTGCATTCATTGGGTCACATGCAAAACGCCCAGCCCACTTCCTTTGATGGCAAGGGCATGAGCCCAGCATAGCAGCATTATGGTGCAAGTGAGACTCCTTGTTGCCATACATGCATTGGATTAATTGAGATGTCACCTAGCTGAGACACAGGTCATCGTAGTTCACACAATTCTTGCCACAATATCCTGCTCTCACCAAGGCAAACCCAGTGGGCTGAGAGGCCGTCATTCTTCCGCTTCACCTGGGAGCCCAGACCTGGCAAAATTTGATGTAGCTGATCCAACATGCAGACGTATGTCACATGTACATGTTGCTACAATGCTGCCGGCAGCAGTCAGGGCACAGCCATTCAACCTGGATACCCTTGCTAGCCATACATCACCACAGCTGGATACTGTCAAACACAGTGCAACAGCTGGCTACAAGGCTGCAAGAGCTGAGGCTGCAGAGCCTGACATTCAAGCTGAACATCCTGCAGCTGCTGAGACAGATCAAAAGCTGCTCGGTCAGATCATTCAGGGTTACGACTGATCCTTGGACTGCAGAAGGCAGCAACACAGCATGGCTTGATGCGCACAAAGGGCTCCACTACAGAGGTGAAGCCTTAGTCATGACTTCTACGTAAGCTAAGCAGAGTATTCTGCAATAGCCGCATGATGATCAGCACTGCGGTCACATTAAATATCATGCAGCACAGCACAATGTGCAGGGCAAGTACAGGTGGCTAGGAAGGTCCATGCAGATTTAAGTTTATGTGAAAGGCTGCAAGATATGCCTGCAAAATAAGCCTCTGAAGCAGCCACCTGCAAGACAACGTAGGCCAATTCCAATCCTGGCAGGTGCATTGGACCATGTCACTACTGATTGCATACGTAACCTGCTGAAACCAAAGAGTCGCACAGCTGTCCTGAGTGTTGTTGACAAGCTCGCCAAGCAATGACTCAATTTGCTCATTGCAAAAGTAAATGCACTGCCAAACACGTGGCTAAACAGTTTGTAGACATGGTGTGGAAACTGCATGAACTGTTGTTGCGCATGACCACAGACAGAAACCAGAGTTTGCAAATGAACTCATTGCTGCTATCTGTGAGCTTGTGAACACTATGCACTGTGGAAAACTGCCTATTATTCACATTGAACACAGAGACAGAACGCATGGAGAGAGAAGAGAGAATAATTTTACATGCTTTAGCCAGCCAACAAGGCTGATCACATGTGCCACACTGTGGCAATGACTTTATGTCCATGAAATTCAGGCAGTCTATAACATAGTGAAACACCCCCAAATGATCATGTTGCGCAAAAAGCGCATGTTATAACCGCAGCTCTCAAACAAACCAGGGTACTTGGCCCGCACCCCAGCCAATGCTCCACATTCAAACACTAAGTGCCTTTCATCCCCCAAGGCCCCAGAACCACACAGCGTGCACAACCTACAGGCTCTAGCAATGCCACTGCGGCGACCAGCAGCAATAGGAAGCTGGTGAGAACCAAGCCTAAACTGTAGAAAGCGCTGCATGTTCCTGCCAGAAACAGGCAATTGACAATATC
>BDIU01000573.1:0-14137 GCA_002118135.1 Trebouxia sp. TZW2008
TGTCGGCTTTCGCCCATTCGCCATTCGGCTGGGGCTCGTGACCTTTCTGCTCTCTCACTGCCGGTGGGCAACAGCGCTTTCACCAACGTCCCGAAACCGTCAATCAATCATACACTTTCTGGTTCCGGAGCGCCAGAAAAGGAGAATCACAGTCGGCATGACTAGTTGTTTGACAGTCAGCCATCATGCGTTATGCCAGGCTGGCGTTGATTAATTGTTTTCCAGCGTCCTTTAGCATATGCCGCAAAGCTTTGCAAGACCAAGTCAGGCCAAACAAATTTGCAAAGCAGACACCAGCAGTCCTCACACTCAAAGAAAGGCCTACGACAATGACGCGGCTGTCTTTGATACTAGTTGCCTACGTGTTACTTGCCAACAAGCGGAATAGTTCAAAATGTTGCCAAGCCAAAGACCAGCATTTGACTTGTACATATGAAAGCATGCCAGACTTCTGGTCGATTGCCTACTGGCTCCAACGACCTTAAAATTGAATGAATGAATAAATGATAACAAATGCTCTACTCTGCTCTATTCATGATAGCGTCCAGACTCAGACCTCATGACACTTGGCTGGGACGGTATTCAATCTGTGCAGAAGACTCAGCAGGCTGAGAAGGTTGTGTACACGTGCTGATGCATGGAACACAGTATCTACAACAAAACACGATATGCACACACCTGTCAGCAGAATGTCAAAAGAAACTCTATTGTGAACACTCATGGTCAAACTCATTGTCAACAGAAGTTTCAATGCAGCACATGAGCATGACAGGCGCCTAGGCCAATTATTGCCCCTGTGGTGATTGCAGAAAGCTGGCTGATGATTGTTGTCACTGTTGAGTGTCATTGATCAGATTCTTGACCAAGACATTGGGCACCACCCTTGTGTGGATCAGAAAGTCACCAGTGACAGGAGAAACTGTATGCTTATCCAGCCAGTCCAGTATTGCAGCCTTCTCATACGTATGACCATCAGCTGCAATCACTGGCTCTTTCATTGCCACCTGCAGCCATCCAAGTGCACTTCGGCATATTCAACGACATTTTCATGCTGAGGTTGATGCTGGGGCAGAAGGGACTCTGCGTTCTGTAAGATCCACTCCTGTTGTGGTTTCACAGCAGCAAACATGCGCGCCCTTAAATGACTAAAAGGCTGTGGCAAATTCAGGTGCAATAAGCTGTGCATCACGCATGTGACAAGCCACTTCATTGCATGTCTGATGATGGCCACAGAAGAAGTGCGTACAAACTCACTGCCATCTACATCTACCTAGACAGAAAATGACAAACAAGTGAGCTGAACGGCATCTGTGAGGATGTGACACAGCTCAGAATGCAGCAAGCAAGACATGCAGCATCGGAAAGCACAATGTCCAAGACCATGGAATACCTTGGTGATAGGACATGAGAACAAGCCTTGCAAAAAGCTATCATCAACAGCCAGCTCTGGGGCTGCACCATTTGGCCCCTGAGCTTCAACAGCCCCTGCCCCTGGGGCTGCACCATTCAGTCCCTGAGCTGCAGCAGCCTCCGCCCCTGGGGCTGCACCATTCAGCCCCTGAGGCATGCGACTTCCAACACCATCAGGGACATCAGAGGCGCTCTCAGTCTGGTTTGAAACTTCCAAGCGCTGAAATGCATCATCAACCCTGTCTTCGTGAGGTTCAGCCTCATCATCAGATTTGGGGCTGCTGTCAGCGGCTGAGCTTGCAGGAGCTAGCTGTTGCTGAGCCTGCTGCTTTTTGGCCTTCTGTTTCAGCTTCTTGGCCTTCTTGGCAGCTGCCTTGGCAGCTTCTGCATCCTCCTGCTGCATTAGCTCATTGGCAGCTGACTGGGCAGCTGCCTCGCTCTTCTCAGCCTCCTCAACCTGTTCCTGTAGAAAGACATGGTTGTGTAGCATTTGTGAATAATGAAGCAGGGCATAATATGTGTATCACAAATGTGTCAAACAGCATGTGAAACTGTCAAAACGTACTGTGATGTCCATGAAGTACCATCTTCATAAAAATTGTCACGCAAACTGATTTTGACATTGCCTAACTCTCGTATTGCCTTGTGAAGGTGCAAAGCTTCAGTAAGTAACAGCACAACGAGCTACAGCACTGAGTCATGACAGGCAGTGTGACAAAATAGCAAAATTTGAAAGCATGTTGTGCGCATGCATGCATATGTGGCTACTGCAAGGGGCAGTAGACAAGTGTTCCAACAAGACAAGTGTCCCAGCAGTGTATTTCTCCAAGCAGGTGCAGCATTTGCCACATGACATCCGAAGCGCAATCTGCAGCAGCATGCTAATAGACAAAGCGCAGCAGCATGCTGAGAGGTACAGCGCAGCAGCATGCTGGGAGCCGAAGTGCGGCAACATGCTAAGAGACAAAGTGCCGTACATGCAGAGAAACGATGTGCAGCAATATGCTAAGAGACAAAGAGCAGCATCATGCTAACAACCAAAGTGCAACAATCTTGAGCTGACTGTCAGGAAGCAGCAAGTCTGCGATTAACCGCCGAAAAAGAGGAGAGCGTGTACTTGCGTATCAGCCTGCCACATGACATTCACAACCACAACCTGCTGCAATATGCTAAGAGACAAAAAGCAGCAAGCTCGAGCTTATCATAGAGAAAAAGAAAATTGCAGATCAGCCGCCAACGCAGTGTAGGAGGGCTATTTGCGTATCAGCCTATCACATGACACCCCCAAGCACATCCTGCCACAACATGCTAAGAGACAAAGTGCAGCAATCTTGAGCTTACCATAGGGAAAAAGCAAGTCTGCAAATCAGCCGCCAATGCAGAGTACATGGTATGTTTGCGTATCTGCCTCAAACAGGTCCTCAGGGCCATCCTATGCTGAAAGTCCTGGCACCAAGATGGTAGAGTTGCAGCTAAAACAAGTCCCCACCCAGCAATTTTCTGAAGCTCTTTGTGGCATTTGACGAGCGCCTCTACATCATGACACAGTTGTACTGTCTTGATATGGTGAAAATCAATACAAGATCGCCAGCATTGTTCGGAAACTCTAGTGATGACGACCATGCAACAGGCAATCCAATGAATCGCCACTACTTACTAGAAAAGAACCTTATAGTGGAAAGGTTGAAAAGATCAATGATAAGCAGTGCAGTTTCTATGAAGACAAGTGATCGTGCTGCTGCTGCTGAGGTCCTGCGTGTCAAGAACCCAGCAGAGGGGTCATTCAGACAATGTCAACAGTTGATCAGAACACAGCTGCACATCAATCGTACCAACGGTGTGCTATATGCTTGAATTACCGGATCCCATAGCTGCTGAGCCTGTCTGATATGCATGCTGCATCAAAATGCATACAACAGTAACAGCGAGAGTTGTACCAATAATTTGCAAAGGGCTTGAATCACGGGACGCTGCAGGCTGGATCAGCAAGAGTGAGGTTCTATATCCTTCCTGCCATGAATTCAAGACCACTGTGGTTTTGCATGGGAGCAAAGCACTCTGGATTGGCAGCTTTCTTTGAGAGCTCAGGCAGCAACAGTCACAGTCTGACGAATGATGTGCAAAGTGCTTGAAACACTGGATTGGCCTTATGTTTGAGAGCTAAGGCAGCAACAGTGGCAGCTGTACCAATGATTTGCAAAGGGCTTGAGTCACTGAACTCCACATCTGCTGAGCCCGTCTAGCACGCATGCTGAATCGAAATGAATAAAACAGCAACAGCGGCAGACGTACCAATGCTTTGCAAAGTGCTTGAAGAACTGGACTCTGCAGTCTTGGTCAGCAAAGACTTCAGCCTTGCATCTGTTGTTCTGCCAAATTGCGTCTTACTGGGCTGCCTCTTAGGCTCTGGAAGGTACTTCAGCTGTTCAGTAAATTTGAGGGCAAGCGCGCACAGGGCTTCCAGAACAGCCTTGACCCCTGCCTGTGCAGCCCCTGTCGGCGTGCCGTCAGACTCCCAATCAGATATACTGAGGAGCTCATTCTTGTACACATCTGCATTAATGCTGACTGTGAACAGGGGGACAACTTGACATAGCATTGATGTTGACTATGCACATGGGGACAAGGGGCCATAGCAATGATGATGACTGCAAACATAGGGACAGGTTGACCCGCAGTGACTGTGACTGTGATCATGGGAATAAGTTGACATAGCATTGATTTTTATTGAGGACAGGGGTACATGTGTATGCGCATTGATGTTGGCTGTGAACAGGGGGACATATTGACGTAGCTTTCATGTTGTTTTCAGATCAGGAGGGCGTATGAATGTAGTATGATTACTGAGTGTGAGAATTTGTTGCCAGATTTGCCTGCAACATGTGCAGCCCGTAAACTCCATTTCAGGCAATGTCATCTTGTAAGTAATTGCTGCGCACAAAGCTTGCCTTCAGGAAGTGCAGCTTGTGTAAAACAGCTGAGTAGAACGGGCTGCTGACCAAAGGAGCAAATGCTTGCTGCAATATCATGTCAGGATGCAGCATGTCAGCAGTATGAGCACTCACAAGGAACGCCATAGGACCCATGATGTTTCACACATTGCACATGGCCAAGATGCGCTGAGCCAAGGGAAGTGGGCTCTCAGATAGCTGGTGCAAAGGGACTCTAGGAGTCTGAAGCATGCAGCATTTCGCAAAGGTTTTGATAGAACAAAAAAGGCTCACAACTAGCTTCTGCATAGGCTCCGAATCACTTAGCGTCAGCCTTCCCAGCACCTTGCATTTTGCAGGGGTGCTCTGAGCAAAAAGCAGTGGACCCTCCGATATCTTATACAACAGGATCCTAGAAGTCCAAAGCATGCTGCATCTTGCAAAAGTGCTTTCAGCAGGACAAAGAGGGCTCACAAATAGCTGCTACAGATGCTCCAATTGCATCAGCGTCAGCTTCCCCTGTTGCTTGCAGCCCTTTTCACGTTGCAATCAGACTCTGAGCAAAAGGAAGTGGGCCCTCAGATACCTTGTGCTCAGGGACTGTAGGAGCCTAAAGCATGCAACACGCTGCAAAGATACATTCAGCAGAACAAAGAGGGCTCACCAATAGCTTCTGCATAGGCTCTGATTGCCTCAAAGTCAGCTTTCCCTGTTGCTTGCAGCACACGAATAATGTGTTCCCAGAACCATGCCGGAATGAGTGGCAGAGCATGCTGCACAAAGTGTCTGGTGACTTCGCCATTCTTACTGGTCCTGAGGATCAGAGCCAGGATGCATTCACGAGGATGTGCAATCGACAGTGGTCTGAGTCCAACACTGTTGTATGATGAGGGGTCACGTCGTGGGAGGGTGACTGCTGGTAGATCCTTCAGCCTGTCTATCATGACTTTGAGCAGCTCCTGCAGCATGCACTCAGTCTGTTTGCACTACAGTTTGGTATAAAAGCGTGTGCAGAAAGGACTGATGACAGCCTGTCTATCATGACCTTGAACAGATCCTGCAGCATGCACTGAGCTTATTGCCACAAAGTATGGTTTGGAACTGCTCACAGAAAGGTAAGTAGATCATGCATGCATGCAGACTGTCTCCAGTTCCTGCATCCTGCATCAAGTCTGTTTGCATGGAGGGCTGCTGCTTCAATAGCACATGCAGGCAAGCATGTAATGTAAATGCACTCAGATTTGTATTGTTGATTCTGTTCTTACAGAGGCCTTGAGAAACTTGCAAAGAGACAAGCAAGTCTGATGAGCGTGTCATGAACAGGCTCTTGCTATGTTGTAACATTCATTTGGGCTAATCAAAGTCTGTCCGCTACTCTGCCAAGGTGGCATTGCATGTAAATGAATTGTGTATCTTCATCCTGGCAAGGCAGCTACATAATATGCTTATGGCCTTGACTGGCTATGACAGAAAGGAACGCAACCACTCCTGTAATGCTGCGTAGGCGGCAGGCTTTGTTATCAACTGTATAGAGTAAACTCTTTTTGTAAGGATACTCGCTGTAAGGACAATCTTGATGTAAAGACCATGCGGTTGGCAATCAATCACTGCGTTCTGACTGCAGTGATCCCTCTGAGTAAGGACAATTCAATGTAAGGACATATGGTAACCAAAGCAGTCTTTACAAAGAGACTTTACTGTAGCACTTGTCATGCAGCGATGCCACAAGCTTGCTGTCTTGTCAGCATTGCCTTGACTAGAATGAGCCTGTGGCATTGAGCTCCATCCACAATTGCTTGGAAGCAGTAATGTGTTTGGAACGCACTTCTGGCAGTCTGGGAGACACAAAGCACTTGGCATGGCAGGCAATTGTCACATGCAAATGCACACTCAGTAACAAGGCTACCTGAACCTCTACCCAGTTCTCCTGTGATGGGGAGCTACTGCTCAGCCCCATCAGACTGTCTTCAACACACATCAGGGTGACGTCTAGTAAAGTAGCTTGCAGCGACTCATCTTGAGTGACGACATGTAGCTGAGATAGCAGCTTTGTCGCAGCCTGCAGGTTTGTTTCCACCGTCTGCAACAGAAAACGACATGCAGTTTATACTCAGCTGATTGTTTGCACAGCAAGGCACAGCTTTTCAGTGCACGATGGGAAGATGCAAGTATAGCAAACACCAAAGGTCATCAAGCAAAGGTGATGAAGGGCAGTGTTGTTGCGGCTGAGTGAGCTGTGAACTGTCAAAACCTTCAATGCAGCCTGCAAGTTCTTCTCCACCGTCTGCAACAGGAAACAACATGCAGTCAATACTGAGCTGATTGATTGCACAGCAAAGCACAGCGTTTCAGTGCACTTTGGGGAGATGCAAAGTACAGCAAACAAGAAACATCATCGAGCAAACACGGTGAAGGTGACAGAGTTGTCATGGCTGAGTGAGTTGTGAAGTGTCAAAACCTTCCGCAACTGCTTCCACAAAAACACGCCCGCTGTCTGACCTGACTATCTCTTTTGCACTCAATATCAGATAATGCTGACACTTTCCAGCAACAATGCTAGATACGTGTGGGACAAGCCTTTCCCGAAACTGTTTCAACAGATCAACATGAAAGCACAAAATCTCCTGGCAACTTTGCCTGGCAAACTAAATCTTCTGTGCATGACCTCTGACAATTGCTATCAGGTGTGTGGCAAGCATCACAGTCATCTGTCACCAAAGCTGCTGACATAAAACTGGTGGAGCCACATGCCGAAGTCTGACCAACACCCAGACCTGTGCAATAGACTGCCAGGTGGGTCCTGGGGTCAGCTTGGGGGTCAAGCATGAACAGGGTGCAGATAAGAGCACTTGTAAAACCTGGCTGCCTAATAGTAACAATAGTCATTACACTTGCTGGCATATACTGCTAGATGTGTGTGGCACATGTCTTATCTCGCCAGGCGGGCTTGTCTTGAGCATCGCGGCAAGGACGCCTGATGTTCAACTGATGAAAGTCAAACAAAAGAACGTCATTCCAGATCTTCCTTGGTCAATTTGGAGGATTTGATCCCTTGACTTGACACAACGACATGACCTTAGGCTGCATGCATATCTTTGAGCGCGGCTTGCCTGCTGCATGATAGCTGCTCCCCGATACAAAGATTGCAAGCTGGACATGGACACCAAAGCTCTCGCCAGAGCCACACAACGGTCAGTGCTCCAGGGTGGAGTGGCCTGCACATTCACACAGACATTGGACGCAGCGGCCTGCACAGTCTCACAGACACTGTGCATAGGGGTCAGTGCTCCAGGGGGGAGTGGCCTGCACATTCACACAGACATTGGACGCAGTGGCCGGCATAGTCACACAGACTGTGCACAGGGGTCAGTGCTCCAAGGCCAAGTGGCCTGCACATTCACACAGAATTGGACAGAATGGCCTGCACAGTCACACGGACACTGGACAAAGCCGCCTGCGCAGTCACACATACACTGGATGCAGTGACCTGCACTGTCACACGCACACTGAAGGAAATGGTCTGCAGTCACACAGGAAATATGCACAGCAGTGGCTGCTCCCAGCGTGGGGTTGGCCGCACAGTCACACAAACACCAAATGGCATGGCCTGCGTAGTCACAACAATGGACACAGCTCTGGATGCAGTGGCGTGCACAGTCATACCAACACTGAACACGAGCACAGTACTTACCATGCAAGTCGCTAGCTTATGTTGGCAGCAGCCTGTATGTTTAATGCTGATGTGGACTTTATATATAAGTACAGGAGTCACAATGTCAGCGCTGGCTTACATTGGCAGCAGACTGCATGCTTGATGTCCAAACAAGCTTTGTGAGCAAGCACAAAGAGTTATCACGGGCAGCACTGGCTTACGTTGGCAGCAGACTGTATACAGGAGGAAACCAGCTGCAAAGTGCCCTGCTGCTGGGCTTTGGCAAGCCAGGGCATCTTGCTGAGCAGGTCTGCATCTACTTGCGGCGCCTGGTCTTCTGGGCTGATGCGCAACTGCCCCTGTTCCTCTCTCTGTTGTGTGCTGTCCCTCCACCGCCTCGTTTCCTGAACGGCAACAGTACCAGGCTTCTGGTGCGCAATCAAAAGGCAATTCACCGCTTCTGTATGTACCTAGCAGCGCCGTAGAAACTTACTAGCAGGCATGTAGTAGATGGTCTTCTGGGCTGCCCCTCTACTGCTGCGTTTCTTGAACAGCAACAGTAGCAGGCTTGTGGCGCACGACCGTAAGCCATTTTGCTGCTTCTGTATGCACCCTCACTAGCAAGCATGTAAATGATGGTCTTTTGCATGACCTGAGAAGCAGTGAACTGCTTCTGTACGCAATTCAGCTCCTCAGCCCCTCATTGGCAAGCATATCAATGATGGTCTGCTCATAAGCAGGAGCCAGTGACTGCTTGCTGGGTGTTTACATCAGAGGGAGCAGAATACATATGTCAGCACACAGCCGGACACAGCAGGTTTCATGGATACATCACACCTGACTGGCCACTGCTAGTAGTGCTGCAGTTGCTGGGATGCTGACTGCTCACCATGGTTACGGTTCAGAGCAAGATACGCATCTCAGCACAGACTTGCGCCAAGCATGCCTCTGCACGTTTTGGCGCGTTCAACTGACCGACGCCCCAAAAGTGCAGTATGTTGCCCTGCAAGCTGGATGCTGAATAATGCCTGAGCTACTTGAAGTGCTCTTCTTGGTGTGTCAAACATTGCTTACTGAGTACCAACATGGGTTGTAGTGTGATGCACACCTCAGCACAGAGCCGAGCCCAGCAGGCTGCCAAAGTGAGCTGAGCAGTGCGGTGGCCCTTGAAGCATCTGATGGTGGCGTCAAAGACATCCTCCCCAAACCGCTGCTGCACCATCCTGTAGCGCTGGTGTGTGTCCAGCAGCAGGTGCCTGCATTGCTCCACGTCCTCCAAGCCAGCCCAGAAGGCATCAACTGCTGCTAGAGCTATGGGTGAGGGGTCTTTATTGAGACTGGCAAAGGTGCCTGCAAAGGAAGAAGCGGGTCAAAAGTTAGTGAGCCTCGGGAACAGCAGCAGGTGCTTGCATTGTTCATTGTTTGCCAAGCCAGCCCAGAAAGCAGTCAAGTGCTGCCAGAGCAACAGGTGAGAATTCTTTGTTCGGACTGGCAGAGGTGCCTGCAGGATGTGAATATACAGCCAATACATATGGAGCACGTCACTTGACAGAAAGCAGAGACTCTTGAAAGATGAGTGCAGAACCCCAATTGTCTAGCTGATTGGCAAACAAGCCTCCAACTTTGCCTGCCAAGTGCAGGACATTTGTGGGCAAGACTGCATCCTGTATTTTCTGTTCTGTATTCTGAACATCATGCCGCTGTCAAATGCAGAATGCATTTGGAAGCAGGTGCTTGTTTAATCAAAGTAGAGCTTTAAGGGATCTGCATTGATGCGTTGCAACTGTCAATGCACTTGACAAGCTGTCAAATGCAAGTGGTAGCTGCAGCACAAGTCCTCTGGCATAGCATGAGTCCTCTGGCACCTCATGAGCTATTCCCAGCTGTTCCTGGCAGTGTTTAAAAGTCCTTTTTAACTGCAAGTGTTGCGCAGCAAATGTCATGTTGCCGCAACTGTTCAACTGCCAACAGACTTCAGACATGACAGTTGACTGCACGTTTGCATGTGGACAAACTAGCATGTGAGAACAGACTCACAGCACATGCACAATAGATTGGGGACGACAAGTGTCTTGAAGTGCCACATGGGGGTTTTGCAGGCAGAACAGCCATGGCAGGGCATTTTGTGCTTGGGGACGCCCTGTCTCTGGTATGCAATCTCCACGGAGGTCAAGGCCAAAATTGAAGGTTCCCAGCTCAGCCTTCTGAAGACTGCCAGCATCAGCTTGGTCGGCGCTTCTTCGCCCTTTGCAATGTGCTCTGGCATTGCCATCAACCTCTGCAAGCTCTGCCTGCAGCAACACGATAACAATGAGGTTTACAATAGTACCTCAATTCTGCATCTTCTAGCACGTGCACAGTCTTCTGAAGACTACCAGCATCAGCTTGGGTGGCGCTTGGTCTCCCTTTGCAATGTGTTCTGGCATGGGCATTAGCCTCTGCAACTTTTGCCTGCAGCAATTCAACAACAATATCCAAATTTGTACATGTACCTGTAGTGCTGTTAACGCCAGTCTGAATGCAAGCGCACACACTGACATCAAGCATGCTTTAGAAGCAATGCGCCAGATCCTGTAATGCTTGTTGACGGCTTCTGTTGCTAGGCTGCAGATGCAGCTGCAAGCATGCTCACGTGTTCACGCGGAATGTACTAGCAAGCTGCCTGCTGCAATGACTCAATCAGATGCTGCCATACGCTCAGCAGGCAGTGCCCATCGGTTGCTTGCAATCTGCATTTAAGCTGTGCTCAGTCTCAGGTACAATGTGTCAAAACATTGTGGGTCTGTCGACAGCCGACATAAAACTTTCGCAGTGACGCATGCTTGCTGTGTTCACAAGAGGACTGACATAGAGGGCCAGGCTGGGCAGATGGAGGCTGACTGACCTCATGAGGGGCACGACATCCAGGGCCATATTGGGCAAATGTCCTGCCATGAGGTAGAAGGGCATTTCCTCCACAGACAGCCTCAGATGCTGCAATGCCCACAAAGCCCTGAAGCCTGCCACCGGGTCAAGCAGCTCAGCAATCATGCTGTCAGGTATTGTGTAGAAGGCCTGTGCCTTGAGCAGTAGGTCAAAGGTCGCCACTAGGGCCTCCCAGGCTGCCGGGGAGGGGGTGGGAAGGGCTTGGGCGGGGTCTGAGGGGGGCGGGTTGCGCTTCAGCAGCCTGTTGATTGCATGAGCTGCCATGAACATCTGCGGGAGCTGCTCTGGGCCGTGCAGTTTGATCCAGTCTTGCTTCTGCTTGTTTACTGCAGTGCATCATGGCGTCATGCAGATTTGGCGGGATACTTGGCTGAGGCAGAGTTCAAGCATGCATCACCATCTTATAGAGTCTGCTTCTGTATACATTTAGCAGGATCATGGAACCTCGCTGGCAAGCATACTTCTGGTGAAGATATCATGAAGGCGGGGCATAACACCTGACTGAGGATGTCGTGGCTTAGATGCAGCAGCGCATTTTCAGCACGCTGCTTCAGCAGCAAAATTGTGACAACAGAGAAAATGCATGGTTGCAAAGCATGGCAAAGTACAGAGTAGGCCACGGCTATCTGAGGTGATTGCAGCAAGGCTCAAAAGGATAGCGTAGGCTTTTCAGGGTCAACCTGCCAAAGAACACGGCAGCGCAAGCAATGCCATCAAGCAAAGTAGGAACGGCTTACGCTTGGCCTCAATTTCAACACTCCAGTCAGCCCCTTCTGGCTCCAGGAACTTGCACAAGCGTGGGACTGCTTGCATGCGCAGAAGGGCAACCTCAGTTGCCTCCCAGACTTCAGCGGGCGCATCCTCTTTGGCTAGTAGCTTCTGCAGCACTGAGAAGGCTGCCTCTGCAGTTGACCTGAAAGTGCTGGCTGCTGCATTGGCATCCAGAGCCACAACAAGCACTGGGATTGCGCCTGCATGCACATGATTGCTGAATTCGTATTGTGCACACAGCATCAGTGCCAAGTTGTTTGTTGATGTCCTGTGATACAGCCTGTGAACAATCCAAAGCTGCAGTGATCATAAAGTCGTTTATCTTTGCACTGGCATAGGCCTCAAGCCAACACCAGACCTTGTGCCTGCATAGTATCACTTGACTGCATCAGCACCTCTGCAGAGAAGTGTGGGTGCTCATCTCAGCAGCCGCATGCAGAGCCGCTGCTTGCCCACAAGCACAATACACCCGCCATGATGGGGTCCATACGCACCTTTATGAGATAGTCAATGTGCTTGTCTTGGCAGCAGCATGAGTGGCCCCAATTAGCGCCGTCTTTGCATGCATGAGGTGTACGATTGCCCTGAGTGCAGACCCTGAGCTTACCTGCTGCTGTAGTGCAGCATGCACAGCCTTGGATGCTGTTCATGACGACAGCAAGATCTCTCCTTTGAATCCACTTGCGCTTGATGCAGCAATGATTGCTTGCAAGGCTTCACAGTTTAGCAAAAACCACATCACGCTCTTCATGGCACAAGACTGCAATGCTTTCAACAAACCAGGTGGCCTTAACGTTGCTTCATGAAATCATTCTTTCAAGCTGTGCGCTAGACAAGCTCAGCAGGCCACTCAGTTTGGTCTCAAAAAGCAAGCGGGCACGAATTGTGCTGCCATATGAGAGTTTGAGAAGCAGCACATCATCAGGATTCACCTGCCATGTACAGGCTTGCTGAGGGGCTAGCACACGGGAGCACCTGAAGTTGGGTACAGCTATTCCTCTCTATAAGGAGACTCAAGTATAAAGATGTTCTCAATGTAGGGAGAAGGCAACTGAAAACCAATCACTGCATTCTGACTGCATTGGTATCTTTAAGTAAGGACAATTTGATATAAGAACTATTTTATTGACCAACGCAGTTGTCATGAAGAAGAATCGCTGTACCTGCATCCAAAGCCCCATGCGCCACTTCATTGAAGATGCCAGAGGCATGGCTGGGCACCAAGTAGCTCAAAAGCTGGCAGATCCAGTCATGTGACTCAGTAGCCAGCACAGCTGTCCTCATTTTGAGTCTCCTCCTTAGCAGAGGTAATGCCATTTTGATGGCCAGGTCGCACAAGGCTTGTGCTTCGCCATGCACAGCAGTTGGCAAGGGATTCTCTGCTATTCGAGCTGCTTCCTGGCTGGTTGAAACTGCGGCTGAGTTCAGCGTCATGTGCATGAGGTCTAGCACAGCATCACTGATCTTGATGGTGGAAAGAACGCGTGACAGCTGAAGCATGAGGACAACTGCTCGTAAGCATCTGAGATACTTGTTGGACTGGTTTGAAATTGGCAAAGGTCCTTCTTGAAACAGCCTGTACTGTGCCTTCATGTGCTTGCAGATTTGTGTGTGACATGCAACCTCGTCTTTTCCCGCTTGATGCAGGCCTGTCATTCTGAGGAAGGCATGCACAAGCAGCAGTAGAGGTCTGACAGAAGGTGACACGGCTGACCATTCAGCAGATGTGAGCTCATGCCGCGCCAAATCAAGACCAGCCGGTGCTGTGGCAGTCGCAGGCATTGAATAAAAGTCATGGAAAATATACGCATCAGCTAGCTTGAGCGCTGTCCATGCAGATTGCTCAGAGATGCTGATAGCAGAAGCTTGCCAAAAGGCCACCACACAATCCTCCATCCACCCTGGCAAACTTTGCCAAATGCATATGGCCACGGTGTGATCAAAGGATGCTTTCAACCTCAAAGTTTTGTTCGCGCCGCTCACAAGCTGCAGCATTGAAACGTCTCGATGCTCATTGACACAGACAGGGGCGTGCTCATGACAGAATGAGAAGCGACACTCAAGACGGTGCTCTCAAAAGTCGATGAGTACCTGTTTCAAGGGCTGATCTCCCAATGGAGAGCCTTTGTGAATTAGCACGCAATGACCTTTCGCAATTCCAAGATCATTTCCTAAAGCTGTCAGCAGATCCTGTGTCGTGAAGTTCGGGCTGACACGCTGGCGCCAGTCCAGCTTACTGAGAGTCTGCAGTGAAACTTTTGTCAGCTTCACAGCCTGCGTACATGCTGCATGCAACAACAGGAGGCTTCGACGTCACCTCTGACACCACTATGACGTTCATCTCTGCCAAAAACTTGGCTCGGGACCCCAGCGGAAAGGGTCACTATCAGGGAACGTGGCAGAACTAATTATTGTGCATAATTAAATATGCATAACTAATTGCAGAACG
>BDIU01000574.1:0-18244 GCA_002118135.1 Trebouxia sp. TZW2008
AGGTTGACACGAGCTGCAGTACTAGAAGTATTAGACAGACGACTGATGCGTCTGTTGATAAGTTTGTCTGTAAACCATTGCAACGTGTCCAGCTGCTCTATTAATAATGAAGAAGCAAGCACAGCTGGGAAAAACTTTTGAAAGGTCACAAAGAAACGTGTTTTGGTGTCACACCTTCACTCTGCTTCAGGGCATGGGCTCAGCATTGCTGGCTAGCTCGCGTCTCACTGGTGTCAGCAGGCTGAATACAGCTTTTCATACCTAGGCTTAAGGTGGTAGTGATGTCACAGCACTAGCATCTCCCTTCATTATAATCCTGGCATTTCTCGATGCTTTGTTGAGAACATCAAAGACAATAAGGTGTAGTAGTGTGTTAGTGGCGTTGCAGCACTAGCACCTCTCCTTCATGTCCTAGCTATCCTGTTGACGAACGCCGAGACAATTTATTGCATGCTTATTTTAGTTTAGGTATGATTTGCATTGATTCATTGTTGATATTGTCTGTTGACCCCCCTGTTGTAACGAAAAGGGTGATGGCCGATATAACGCAGCTAATTGCAGAGCCCATATACGACTAGCGTTGAGCCCATATACGACTAGCGTTGCTACAATTCCCCCCCACTTAAGATCGCGCGTCCCCGAGCGACACACAACCTCACGGACCCGGCAAGGGCCACGCCCGTCATCACAGGACGCATCATGTAAGTCGGCAACCCGAACCTCGGAATGGGAGAGAACCCCCTCGTGTTGCGCAGCGGAACGCAGGAATCGAACTCGCGACCTCAGCCTTTACTGAGGTCCGAAGCGTTACCAGAACGACAAGTCCAGAATCCGAAACCAATTGTAACGAAAAGGGTGATGGCCGATGTAACGCAGCTAATTGCAGAGCCCATATACGACTAGCGTTGCTACACCTTTTGGGTCCCAAGGACAGTAAAATTGATTACCCAGCGGGAGGGGTGTTTCAGGTTTTCCAGAAGTGGAGTAGACACTGATGATACTGGGCTATATCGAGAACGGGAGTTGCCTTCGCGCTTCCTTGTCTGCAGGCTGCAGTTGAGGAGCGACAGCAAAGAGTTTGGGACAGGTTGCCTTATCATCATGCAATGGATGTGAAGTCCGATAGGCTGCTGTCAAGTTATAAGGGAAAGCAGTGGGAACATAGTCCCATAGTGATTGCTGTGCATGGCAGTAACTTCTGCAGCTTTGTCAACAGTCAGCTTTCAAAAGTTGGCTTTCAAAACAGCCTGCAATGTCATCATGCATTGGACCCTCTCAAACTTTTGAAGCCAGCAAACGGGCCAGTTGCAACAGATGAGTCAGAAAGGCTGCTTGACGACAGCCTACAAGCAATAGCGGTGGGGAAGATAGTCCCATGACTGCTGTGCATGGCAGTAACTTCTGCAGCTTTGTCAACAGTCAGCTTTCAAAAGTTGGCTCTCAAAACAGCCTGCGATGTCATGATGCATTGGACCCTCTCAAATCTTTGAAGCCAGCAAACGGGCC
Organism: Trebouxia sp. TZW2008; assembly: GCA_002118135.1. Taxonomy (NCBI): domain Eukaryota; kingdom Viridiplantae; phylum Chlorophyta; class Trebouxiophyceae; order Trebouxiales; family Trebouxiaceae; genus Trebouxia; species Trebouxia sp. TZW2008. The sequence goes on from BDIU01000574.1 coordinate 1,507, forward strand.
AGTTGCAACAGATGTGAAGTCCGGTAGGCTGCTTGACAATAGCCTAGAAGGGATAGTGGTGGGAGCGTGGTCTCCCAGTGACTTCTGCGCCATGGCAGTAACTTCTGCAGCTTTGACAACAATGGACTTCACAACAGCCTTTGATATCATCACGCATTGGACCCTCTCAGGCCTTTGAAACCAGCAAACAGGCCAGTCGCACCAGATGTGAAGTCTGATAGGCTGCTTGACGACAGCCTAGAAGGGAAAGCAGTGGGAACATAGTCTCCCAGGGACTGCTGTGCCATGGCAGTAACTTCTGCAGCTTTGTCGCCTAGCAGTGACCCAAAGGCCCCAAGCCGTTGGCTGGTGCCTGTTGTCCCAGCAGTGAACCTGCTCTGCAAGTTCTGCAATGCACAGGGTCAAGTTCACATTGCATGGTACACATGCGCTGTACACAAACCCGTTCAACATGGACTGGTAGGTTGTGCCAAGCAATGGAGGCATGTACATCAATCGGTCAAATGATACATGTATGTTGGCATACGCCCATGACCCACCTCGAGTGTCATGAGCAGTGATCCATGCACAGTGTCAAATCTACATGCATCTAGGTCAATCACCGCACGTACAATGGCAGGCACTTGATGCCATACAAACCTAGCGCCTTTGCTAGCACGTGTGAATGTCATTACTATTGTGATTCTGCTATTGATGACTCCCTCTAGCGTTGTGCCAGAGGCTGACTGCGCAGCTCTCTGCTGCTCAGCATTTTCATCAACAGATCAATCACCATATGTTCAAAGGCGTGTTTCTGATGACTCACCTCTAGCGTTGTGCCAGAGGCTGACTGTGCAGCTCTCTGCTGCTCAGCATTTTCATCAACAGACGAGTCACCATATGTACAAAGGGATGTTTCTGATGACTCACCTCTAGCGTTGTGCCAGAGGCTGACTGCGCAGCTTTCTGCTGCTCAGCAGTTTCATCAACAGATGAGTCACCATACGTACAACGGGATGTTTCTGATGACTCACCTCTAGCGTTGTGCCAGAAGCTGACTGCGCAGCTTTCTGCTGCTCAGCAGTTTCATCAACAGACGAGTCACCATATGTACGAAGGCATGTTTCTGATGACTCACCTCTAGCGTTGTGCCTGAGGCTGACTGCGCAGCTCTCTGCTGCTCAGCATTTGCGGCACTCATCGCCCGTCCGACATTGATATGGGCAAACGAAAAGCTTCCAGTCTGATCCAGCAGGGCAGAGGGCTTCGCCAAAGCACCAGGGCTTGCTGGGACAAGCCCTTGGCTTGTGCCGGTTGACAGGAGGTTAGTAGTGGTGGGTTGGAGGCCATGCGGGGTAGAGGAGGTTACAGATGGTGTCGAGACTGGTAAGTAGGAGAAGCGGGGGGCGGTTGGGGCCATGCTCAGGATATTGGCCTCAAGAGAAGTTGCAGGTTTTGGTGTCACCTACACCAATTTGTAAAAGTCAACAGGGAGTTAGTGGCATCTGAATTGCAACACTCAAGACACTGGTAAGTAGGAGAAAAAGGGAGCAGTCAGAGCCATGCTCAGGTGGTTTGCCTCGAGAGAAGTTGCAGGTTTTGGTGCCACCTACACCAAATTGCACAAGTTGTTACACAGGGAGCAGCGTTGTCTACAAGACTCAGAGATTTGTAAGTATGAGGAGATATGGCAGGCAGTTGGAGCCATGCTGAGATTGTTGGCCTCAGTACAAGCTCCATGCTTTGGTGTGACCTGCACCAAACTGCAACACTCAACAGAAGATAAGTGGTGTCAACCACGCTCAAAAGCAACAATCAAAACAAACACCGGTGGACAGCACAGATGACCCATAGTTTGATGAGGATTTGCGTGGAGGTGGCTGAACATCTTGTGAAGTTAATCACACAAAAGCCATCAAACCAGGTCATTGGCCTCGCATGTTGAAAGAGGTGTGCACTACCTGACTGGGCATGCGGCGAGTCTACATCTAGGCTCCAATCAGTGTGGCGGAGTGCTGATAGTAAATTGCTTCAATTGCCCACAAGTGCGGCTCACAAGTGGCACAGTGGCATGACAGAAGCTGCATGGCATTGCCTTCTCAACACAAGCATGTTTGCAAATTGGGCACAACAAACTTATTGCCCTGCCGCAAGCGGTACCTGGCTGTGCATGCGGCGAGTCTGCATCAAGGCTCCAAACAGTGTGGCAGAGCGCTGGTAGTAAGTTGCTTCACTTGCCCACAAGTAAGACTCCCTGAGTGTTCCAGTCAATGACGAAAGCTGTACAACATTGCCTTTCCATCAGAGGGCTAGATTGCGCGGAACAACCCGTTTCCCTGTCACAAGCAATACCTGACTGTGCATGCGGCAAGTCTGCATCAAGGCTCCAAACAGTGTTGCAGAGCGCTGGTAGTAAGTTGCTTCATTTGACCATAGGTAAGGCTCATAGGTAGCCCAGTCAATGGGGTCTAGTTGACTGCTCAAGGAGCCCTCTAGACTCTGAAAAGCTCTCTGACGCTCCTGAACTGCTGGGCTCTGTAGCTTGTCCTTGTTGCGCTGTGACCTGCTGCAAAAGAAGCAATCAATTTCAACGGTCCAGAGTCCGAGGCAAGAGTCAGTAGTCAATGGTTGGTGGCAAATGGTTGTCAGGTGACAACAGTTTGCTGCACTACTGGGCTCTGTAGCGAGCCCTTATTGTGCTGTATCCTGGTACACAAGAAGCAGTTGGGCTTGGCAGCCAGAATTTGATGCAGCCTAGCTGGTTGCTCAGGGAGCCTTTCAAGCTGTCGTCAGACAATTTGAAGTGAGAGCGATCTTATGGAAGGGGTGGGGGTCTGGGCAGGGAAAGGCGTTGAGGGGCTTTCCTCCTGCCAGAGCAGTCTTCAAGAAGCTCACATTGACAACAACATCTCTAAGTAGTAATGTCAGAGGGTGTGGAGTGAGCCCCATCTTGTGGGCAGGGGACACAACAAATGCAGAACCCATCAGGGCATGAATACACTGTCGTCAGACACTGAGGGATGAAAGCCAGCTTGTCGGAGGGGTGGGAGGCTGGGCCAGGGGTGGGGTCATTGAGAGGCTTAGTCCCTGCCAAGGCATCTGTCAAGAAGTGCACATCAATCAGAACCACAACCAAGCAGGGTTGCCAGAGCATGTTCAACGCAAGTCACTTGATGGCTGAGTTGCTAGGCAGGTGCAAGATGCAGCAGCATGACGTGAGCAGACATCCAAGGAGTGTCATGTAACACGGTACATTGAGAGCTACCTTGTGGGAGGGGTGGGGGCTTGGGCAGGGGTGGGGTCATTGAGGGGCTTGGCCCCTGCTAGAGCATCTGCCAGGAAGCGAACGTCAAATAGCAGCTGCAGCAAGCCTCTCTCTGACAAGCTGCTGCTCAGGCTACTGGAGCTCTGCAACACCTCACTGCAGCACATAGTAAACTAGGGTTTATGGTTAACTCAGGGCTGGACCAGACTCTAAGCCCTAGTCGGAGCTCATGAGCATTGCCTGTAAAATACGCTGGCAGTCTGATGAGCACTGGAGCTGCGCTATCTGAGCGTCTATTCCAGCTTCAACTTTGACAAAAATTGTCAAGCATCAGGTGATTACGCTCGCAAAGAGCACCATTGCGCATGTTTGATAGAGATTGGCAGTTAGTGGCAGTTGCAAATTCAAAGTGACCAGAACACAGGTCAATGACAAAGCAGGAACTTGCCTGCAATACATTGTGAAGAGTGCGGGACATGCATAAAAAAACACGAATTACATATTGTGCAACAGGCTAGGTTTGAAAGCTGTCTTACTGCATACACATAAAGATTGTAACATTGGTAAATGTGCCACATGCCGGAGCAAAAGCTGGGAAAGTGTTGCACAAGCCCTGTCTCGCCAGACCAGCTTGTTTTATAACAAGATGTGATGGCACCTGAAAGCTTGCAAGACTGCATTGCTAAGCTGCCACTGCAGCAGCTGAACTGGAACAGCCCCAGTGGTATGGCCCCCGGCCCTGGCCACCTCTCGGCAGGCTGCCAGCAAGAAGAGCAAAGGGCCTGGAGACGGCGCTGCAGGCAGGCTGAATCTCATCTCACCCGCTCCCTCATCCATACTGTCCTCCTGCATGCGTTCATTCCCGCAGTCTAATTTACCCTGTTCCATCTTCAGCAAGAAAACAGACAGAATTGCAGGTTTCAGAGTTTCGTAAAAGATATCCGAAGCCTTCTTGGTGTGTGAACTATGTGCAAGGCTGCAAGCAAGAAGAGGAAGGGACCAAGAGATGACACTAGAGGCAAGCTCCCTTGTCCATACTATCCTCCTGCATGCATTTGTCTCTGCATCCTTAGTTTACCCTACTGTGTTTTGCATGAATTGCAATACGGTTCTGATATGATTACCGCTCTGTAATGCTATAATCTGTACAATTGCACATGACTGTGTGATACTGTATCGTGCACTCTGTACTGTACTGACTACCAGCCATGCAATAGTCATACATAGACATGTAAGCAAGCGAAGAATCCTGCCCTAGGAACAGCTTTGCAAGGCTGTCTTGTAAGAGAGCACTCATATCAGACTGTTGTTGATCACTATGCCAATTGATGAGCTCTTACAGGTCAACACTTGGTGTGCAACACACTGAAAGGGGAGACAAAACAGCTTAGGTATGACTGTTTCCTCCCAGGCTTGCAGGGCAGTCAGAGATGTCAGGGCTGCATCAGTCTGGAGGGCATCTTGCTTGACTGCATTATGTAACAAGCAGAGGACTGGAAGAGAGACAGCACCTGAGGTATAACTGTTTCCTCCCAGGCTTGCAGGTCGCTTGGGCAGGTGAGGGCTGCATCACCTATCAGCTTGCTTGCTTGGGCCCAGCATGTGATACGCAGAGTGTTGGAAACCAAAGCACAAGTGCAAGCATGACATGAAATGGAAAAGTGGCGCTGCAGAAGAGAGACAGCACCTGCAGTATGACTGTTTCCTCCCAGGCTTGCAGGTCACTTGGGCAGGTGAGGGCTGCATCACCTATCAGCTTGCTTGCTTGGACCCAACATGTGACAGGCAGAGTATGGGAAATCAAAGCACAAGTGCAAGCATGACATGAAATGGAAAAAATGGCGCTGCAGAAGAGAGACAGCACCTGCAATATGACTGTTTCCTCCCAGCCTTGCAGAACAGTTGGAGAAGTGAGGGCTGCGTCAGTTTGTAGGGCAGCTTGCAACTCCAGGCACAAACCCTTGGCTGCCCAGCCCGCCCAAAGCTCATACCCTTTCATGGACACACTCCTGAACACAAATGAAAACCCAATACATCTCGCAACACACCTTCATGTCGGCGCTGCCCTGAACACCTCATTTTGTTTTGTGAACACAGGGGAAATTACGCATGACTGACAAATGCATGTTGTGTCAGACAACTTTATTGACAAAGTTTCTGAACACCCATGAGTAGATTATACACAGGCAAAGACACGGCCCGTCGTGCAACAGTAAAGGCTTCACCTGTTGATCGCTGCATTGATGCATGGTTCAAACTGCTTGCTCACCATCACAAGCAAGCAGACTCTCAGCATGCACATCAGCAATGTTTGTCACAGCACAGCACAGCACAGCACAGCCCAGTGCAGCACAGCGCAGCGAACTCTAGTTATGCCACACCAGCTGGCGTTTTCACAGCACAGCAGGCTCTGAGTATGCTGCATCAGCTGTTGTTGCCACAACTGTTAGTATGCCACAGCAGCTGTTGTTTTCAAAACTGTTAATATGCTACAGCAGCTGCTGTCTTCACAGAAAAAATCTGCCGTGCTCTGAACATAACAGCTGATATGGCTACTTTGTGCTCTGGAGCCAATAGCTGTGGCAAAGCGGACAGGATACCAACAGGAACAACAACAAATCAAAGCTGGCCTCCCGCCTGACAACTGGTCGCAGCTTGCAGAGCAGCAATCCAGGGCTGACTATATTCTCAGATGCCTAACAGCATAGACTTTTCTTTGCCTTGCTCTCACAGACTCCACACTTCAGCACGGGCGCAAGGTGCAGGTGGACATTGTGCTGGCAAAGCTGTTGTTGCTGCTGCTGCTGCTGCTGCTGCTGCTGCTGTTGGATGTGGTAAGGCTATTGCTGGTACTGCTATTGTGGATAATGTTGAGGATGGTGTTTATGCAGCTGTTGGCATTGTTGCAGCTGATGCCGTTGCTGCTACCACTGCTGGTCAATTCTGCTGGTAAAGCTGTTGCTGGTTGAGCTGCTGCTGCTGCTGATAAAGCTGTTGCTGCTGTCCACCTCCGCGCGTCAATTGCCTCTACTCACAGAGGTTCTCGACATGACTGAAGGCATGGACTTTTCTTGTCTTCTCCTTTGCCCAACAACAACACATTTCAGCAGAGGTGCAAGGTGAAGGTGGACACAACGCATCACCGCACCTCAGCTGCTGTTGTAGATCATTCAACAGAGCGGCCGAAGGACTGGGCTTATCTGCTGTCCTTTGATCTTTGCTAGTCTGCCTGACTGCTGGGCCTGTGTAAGGCATGACACCGCCTGCAGAGCCCCCCCATGCTTTGGGGTTCCCCACGATGAGCCCCAGGGCTGGTGCCCTGCTGCCAAGGGCACCTGCCAGCCTGCCTGCAAGCACGTACTGACACTGATACAGCAACACAGATAATTGCATAGCTTGCAGCACTTTGACTGCTGTCTTTGCCAGTCTGCCTGGATGCTGGGCCTGTGTAAGGCATGACACCGCCTGCAGAGCCCCCCCATGCTTTGGGGTCCCCCATGATGGGCCCCAGGGCTGGTGCTCTACTGCCAAGGGCGCCTGCCAGCCTGCCTGCAGGCCAACATTGCTTTCAACTGTTGACCTCCTTGCTGCTACACATGACTGCTGCGCCGGTGCATGGTCGCAGTCCTGACCTCATTGCACCCTGCCAGGTAAGAGGGGGAGCCCATGAGAAGCCCAAAGGGCCAGACCAGCTCCGCAGCAGGCATTTGCTGACTTGCCGCCACACCACAAATTGACACATTATATGGCAGGAAAGAACGTCAAACAGCAGGACACGCTGCAAAGCCATGGACTGCACAGCTGCACTGGGACTTTCAACACAATCAAGCAGCAGTGCTGAGGGCAGGCAGCTAAGGTAGCATTAATGCACTGCTCAATGCAACAGCTAATGAGGCCATTCCCATACCTATCAACAGCGCTTGCTCAACAAGCTTAGTCCCCTCAATGTCCATGCCAGCCTGCCCAAGCTGCTGCAGCTGCTGCTCCAATTCCTCTGCCATGCCCCGCACGGCCGACGCGCATTGCTGCTGTATAAAACCCTGCAGCTGCTCAGCCCTGCCACTTGCCTTGCCCTCAATAGGTGATGGGTTTATGCCTGGCACACCAATGCTGCTGGCAGGGTCATGGTTCTGCAAGCACAGATGAGCTTCTTGAGTTTCAGATTGTGGACACCAGCATAAGGGACTATGTCTGGATGAAGCTCTGCGGCTCTGCTACCTGGGTGTGTGCTACCTGCCCTCTCTGGAAGAGACACATCATTGCCAGATAAGCCTGCAAGCTTTTGTCCTGCAAGCACAGAATAGTTTCCTGGGCACAGAAACAAGTCATGTCCCGCACAGTGTGAGTCAGCACCCTAAACGCAGCCCGTGCAACATGGCAACTCTGAGTGTCATGATATGCACCTGATCACGCAACCCCCCAACAACTGCTGGGAGCTGTCAGGGTTAATCTAGCAGCAACCTTTTGTCTTTTGCTTCAGACAGACAGTACAGATCATGCACACAATGCAAACGTGATCATGTCCAATGAACAGTATCTGTTTATGTTTGCCCAGAAGCTGGTGGGGGCTGTCAGGGTTAGCCTAGCTGCAGCCTTGTTTCTGGGACCCAACATGAGCTCAGACAGACAGTGTAAATCATGAACACGACACAGAATTGATCATGTCCAGCGTCATGGACAGTACCTACCAAATTTGCCAAACAACTGCTGGGAGCTGTCAGGCTTAGCCTAGCTGCAGCTTTTTGTCTTTGGGACTCAAGAGGGATCCAGACAGACAATGTGAATGATGTGCACAAGGCCAAATTGACCACGTCCAGTCCATGAACAGTACCTGATCATGCTTGCCCAGTAATTGCTGGGAGCTGTCAAGGGCTTCTTTGAGTTGAGTGTTGACTTGATGGCACACTCCTACCAGCAGTGCCCTCCAGCCCTGCTCCTCAGGGCTGTCCCCCTCTGCCCCGCCCTGAAAGGGCACACAAGCCCCTTCACATATCATCAGTCACTTGCGCCAGGGCCTGCTTCATTGAACCTTGAGGTTTGACATGGATCTTGAGAGTCAGAGCCAATGACACGCAAGTGAGTAAACACTTCAGTCGTCTAGGTTTCAAAGCATCTGAAGCGCTTGTAGATGTTTGGATCACACGTAGACACAGATTGCTGTCAGAAGCAGAAGCTGCAGGAGCATGTGAGCTGAGTGAGAACGTGCTCACTTGTGACTTGTCAGCAACGGTTGAAGCTACCCCAGACCCAAGCTGCCTGTCCCTTTCAGCCCCCCAGAGACCTATCAAGGGGTGCTTAACAGCTGGGTTCTGACTGATGATGCAAGTGCAACTGCATGCTCTGTGTGAAGGTAGCTGTGCATCCATTGAGCTTCTGTACATACGTGTTCTGGTAGCCTGTCAACTCAGCAAGGCTGTAAGTACACAGCTTACCGTATTGGGTCGTAAGCGCTTCCTTAGACGGTAGCTATTGCTGTTGCCCCCAGCATGGCGGGAAATCACGCCCAGCTGTGTGGAGTTGGAGCCAAAGTCTGCTTGTTCTGGCCATTGGGGTGCAGAGTACCCCCCTGGGGCGGCAGGAGGGGTCTTTTGGGCTGCTTTGAGGCAAGCTTGTAAGGGGCTGTGGAAGCCTTGAGCTATACTGGTGAAGGATGCTGTAATCATTTGCTGTGCTCTCTGCACAGGGTGTTATTCATTGTTATTGCTCTGTTACATGGGACATGCACGGAAAACTTGTAACCTGGTGAGGGGTGTCAAACATGATGGGTCTGCTGGGCTGCTCTGATGCAAGCTTGTGATGGGCTGTCAAGGCCTTGAGCTATGCGGCAAAGTACGCTATGATGAGCTGCTGTGCTCTCTCTCAAAGTGAAGATTTACGTATCAGCATGCTGAAGTTGACATGTGCAGCAATGTTGCAAAGAAAGAAGGACTGTTAGATGAAAGAGACATGACGCTTCAAGATGTGCGCAGTCATCGTAGCTGCATCGACGTTCAATCATGCGCATCTGTTTGACAGCGCAGTGCTGTGGCAAGACCATCACCTTTTTGGTCTCACATCATCTGATCACCAAAATGCAACATAGCTCTATATGTCAGCGTTCAGCAGTTGCTCAGCGAACACTCTTGTCTGTACTTTTGTGGTCAACATTACCTGTACTCAAAGCAACCCAGGTGGCCCACACCAATCAATTCGTTTTATATAGACTCTGGCATCACTGCTTATCAATACTCTCTAGTGCTAGAATAGACCTGTGCTTTTACAACATGTGAGCTAAGCTGGTTTGGACCTAGGATTTGTTCATTCATGACTTGCACTGCATTCACACTCCTGTGAGTACGCTTCAGGATGTGTACATACACGCAATTGGCAGTTTGTCACTGACCATGACAGAAAGCAAAGGGTTTTGTCTTTCTTTCGTGATAAACACAACATTGCCTCAAACTGACAGAATTTCCTTCAGAGCCTTTTTGGCTCAACTGTGCTTGTTCTTGACATTGTCTGTATGACCCCCTGCTGGGTCCCTAAGACAGTAATGCAATGTAATGTAATGTGATGCAATGTAATGTAATGTAATGTAATGTGATGCAATGTAATGTATGTGATGTAATGTGATGCAATGTAATGTAATGTGATGTAATGTAATGCAACGTGATGTAATGTAATGTAATGTGATGTAATGTGATGTAATGTGATGTAATGTGATGTAATGTAATGTAATGTGATGTAATGTGATGTAATGTAATGTAATGTAATGTAATGTAATGTAATGTAATGTAATGTAATGTAATGTAATTAGCGATCTGTCAGTCATGCGCAGAATACAGGATTATGAGCAGTCCCAGCTGGATGCATTCACAAGCAATCAGCCACCTCTGTCTGGCTGTCTCTGCACATGCTTGCTGCATTAGGCTGCACACATGACAAGACTCAAAAGTAGGCACATACCATGAGGAAAGGCTGCTCAAACAGCTGTTGCCACAGGTTCAGCTGTTTCCCAAGCACCCAGGCGCAGACAGCCTTCCAGCTGTCGGGCACCCCTTGGTGGGTCTCTGGGGGATTGAAAGGGCTCTGCTGCAGGGGGGTCAAGGGGCTGGGTCTAGGGGTTGCTCCAACTCTTGCTGCCTCTGCAGTGTATCACAGGCTGCTTCAATCAAACCTCTGTGATAAAAGTCTGCTTGCCCAGCACCCAGGCGCAAACAGCCAGCTGTCGGGCACCCCTTGGTGGGTCTCTGGGGGATTGAAAGGGCTCTGCTGCAGGGGGGTCAAGGGGGTGGGCCTTGGGGTTGCTCCAACTCTTGCTGCCTCTGTAGTACGTTATAACAGCCTCTCAATGACAAGAGCTCTGCTTGAGACCCAGCAGACTTTGCAAAATCGTGCCCATCTGATGCTCATGCTAATGCGCAGGCTCGGCGTCATGCTGATGCTCATGCGCATGCTCACGCTCATGCTCGTCATGCTGATGCTCATGCTCATGCTCACGCTCACGCTCATCATGATCAGGCTGGAGATGATGATGAGCACAGCACACCTGGGGAAGTTGGTGATGGCATCGGCTGCCATTGGGCAATAGCCGACCTCAGGTGTGACTCCAGGGATGCAAAGTCTGCAGAAGTAGCACAAGCAGCCATAGGGGCAGGGCAGTGCCTGGCAATGTCCTTGGCCAACTGCCCTAGCCAGGAGCTGCATGCTGAGCTGGCAGTGGCTTGAGTCATTGGAGCTAGGCGACGCAGAGTGGCCTGCTTTACTGCCTGCAGTAATACGATCATTTGGTCAGCTGGTCTTTGATGCCAACCATGCTTTGTTCATTCGTTCGTTTGCTCGTTCATACGTTTGTTCGTTCGTTTGTCCATTCATCAAAAACACATGCTAGACAGGCTCAGCAGCCCCAGCTAGGCATGTACTGAACCATTGCGTATGGTGAGCTGTTAGCAGCAGTCTGGACAGATGAAGTTGTGCTGCCACAGTACAGACTGTGATAGCTTGTACATGGGGTAAAGGCACAACTCACAGCGACAACGTTTTCAGTGCCCACAAGCTTGATGCAGACCATGTCACATCCAGCATGATGCATTCCGATGTGCATTTGCCCCAGCTTTGCGTGCAGCCTGTGCAGTTGAGATGCCGCAGAGGAGTCAGACACAGAGTATACAAAGCTGTTGCAAGGCCAAGACGTGCAATGAGCAAGCTCAACGAAGCACAGCATTTGCAGCCATGTCAAGGAAAACGGACCAGCATCACGGAACAGCTTGTACCGCAACAACGTGTGATTACAGCGTCAGGCATCCCCCACTTAGCTTGCATCAAACAAGAGTCTGTGAGGCATTGATAAACATCATGTACACAGTGACTTCAGTGACTTCTCTTAGTAACGACCGCATGGGGATCAAGAAAGTCTTCCTTGCTGGGAAGTGCCATTGCAGTCAGAATTCATCAGTTCCCGGTTGGCAAACACCCTTATGTCAAAGTTGTGCTGACACTGAGGGTCCTTACAAAGGGAGTTTACTGTACCCACCTGCCATGCATCTGGCTCTTGACTTCGGTCTTGGCCAGGCAAGGGGCTAAACAGCAGCTCCCCTTTTCCTATGTCTTCAGAGGCCTTGCGCACCATCAGCGGGCTGCCTGCAGTTGCTGATGGGGATAGGAACAGCTCCCCAACTTGAGCAAACACTTCCTGCAGTGGAGTGCACATTTGCATCAGTTGCTGATGGGGAAAGAAACAGCTCCCCAACTTGAGCAACCACTTCCTGCAGTGCAGTGCGCGTCGCTTGCCTGTTGCACATGGCTGGCAAGAATGGTGACACTCAGTGCACATTTGCAGCAGCTGCTAGTGGGGATAGGAAGAGCAGCCCGACTTGAGCAACCACGACCTGCAGTGCGTTCCTTGTTGCTTGCCTGTCACCCATTGCTGGCAAGAATGGTGACATTCAGTGCACATTTGCAGCAGCTGCTAGTGGGTATAGGAAGAGCAGCCCGACTTGAGCAACCGGACCTGCAGTGCATTCCTTGTTACTTGCCTCTTACCCATTGCTGACAAGAATGGTGACAGACAATGCATCTTTGCAGTAGCCGTTCATGAGGATAGCTGCCCAACTCGAGCCACCACCTTTTGCAGTGCATTCTTGTTACTTGCCTCTTACCCGCTGCTGGCAAGAACGGTGACAGTCAATGCACGTTTGCAGTAGCTGTTCATGGGGATAGCTGCCCAACGTGAGCAACCACCTTTTGTAGTGCATTCCTTGTAGTCGAGCCATTGACTGTGTGATACAAAACCCTAATCTGCACAGCTAATCTGAACAGTCTCTACTTCTCTGGCCAAGAGCTCAGGCCAACGACGTGCAATAGCAAGGCAGACTTCAGCAAATTGAACATGAAATGCATGACCACAGTCTGCACAGCTCACCTGAACAGTCTCTGCAAGCCTGGTCAAGAGCGCTTGGAGATCATGCTGCGACAGGGTCCCTTGCGCAGCTGCTGCTAATGGCTGAATGGCACGCTGGTGACAGCACTCCAGGAACAGCTTCAACGCCTGTGCACACATTGCACTGTTGCAAGACAGCTGAACAGGTGGCAGCTGCTGCTAATGACTGAATGGCACGCTGGTGACAGCAATTCAGAACTAGCCTCAACGCCTGTGCACATATTGAACTGTCACAAGACAGCTGAACAGGTGGCAGCTGCTGCTAATGACTGAATGGCACGCTGGTGACAGCAATCCAGAACTAGCCTCAACGCCTGTGCACATATTGAACTGTCACAAGACAGCTGAACAGGTGGCAGCTGCTGCTAGTGGCTGAATGGCACGCTGGTGACAGCAGTCCATCAACAGCTTCAACGCCTGTGCACACAATGAACTGTTGCAAGACAGCTAAGCAGGTAGCAGCTGATGCTGATGGCTGAATGGCACGGGGGTGACAGCACTCCAAGTACAGCTTCACTACCTGTGCACATATTACGCTGACGTTGGACAGCAAGTGAGCCAAAACTGCAGTTTCATCATCGTATCTGTTTTGATATGCAAAGCTAGCTCCTGTTCATGCTGCAGAGCATCACCAAATCTGCAGCAGATGTCATGTTTCGGAAGGCACATGCCAAGACACAGCATTGGTTCCTGAGGGACTGCTGTAGTCTGTGCTCTGGCGTCCATGTGAGAGAAGCTCCTGCAAATGGCTTGGCGAGACACACTTTGGCGCCTTGTGCATTTAGTTGTGCACACAGCATAGTGATGGCACCACAAGCAGTTGCTGTCTCGCACAAAGAGGGTTGGCGTCAACAGGGTTCAGACAGCTCAAGTCTCTAAGTCTGTCAATCTGCCACTGTGACCGTAGGAACACCACTCACAAAAAATTTGGCACAGCATAGTTGTGCACACTGATACATGCAGTGTCCCTGTGACTAATCATGTCAGGAGTGAAGCAACCCATCAACAGTTTCTACAGCGCAAGTTAGTCTGGTGGGCAGAGTCGCACTCTAGTCTGATCTGATGTTGCACACGTGGGCTGGTCTACAAAGATGACTACTGCACCTGCTCAGAGTCTAGTTGGTCCAGAAAGCTGGCGGCTACCACAGCAGCTGCTGCATCCTGGGAGGTCAAGTCAGCATTCACTTTGAGCCTTTGCTGAATGCCATCAGAGATTTGGCTCCTGCATTCATGGCAACCTGTGTTGACTGTGTACTACTGTTCATCACTACTGCTAACTGCTCACATCATATTGTTACCTTTGGCAATGAGCTTACAGTCTTGCAGATACTGTATTTCTTGATGGCACTGCCAGGGTGTACAGTAACCATTTGTCACTGTCTATGACCAATAGCTGCAAAGCACAATCCAGAAGACACAAGCAGCAGCAACAACAGAGATGCAACCCTTATGAGTACATATACCAAAGCTATGGCTAAAGCCTTTGTCAAGAAGCTGTGGGCGGAAGCTCATGTAGAGCAGTTTCAACGGCTGTGATGATTGCTGTCTAAGGCACCCTGTTGGGCACATTCTCACTCCAATTATCGCCAAGGGGCCGATGGCTTACTTGAGCGATTGAATAGAGGGCCATTGATGTCTGAGCAAGGGGAAGCGGCCCATAGGCACCGACTTGGCGGTTGTGAGCAATTTATGAACCTCTGCCGCTCGCAAGTACCTGAGAGCATGGTAACACTGTACAATGAACTCTCCTTATAACGACTGCTTTGGTTACCAAGGAATTTGTCCTTACATCAAATTGTCCTTACTCAGAGGGACCACTGCAGTCAGACAGTAGTGATTGGTTACGGATGCCGCGGTCCTTACATCAAGATTGCCCTTACATTGAGTAAGGACAGAATCCTGGAAGACGGCACTGCTTACACACAAATCTGCATGGAGTTTCATCATTGCTTAGGGTGCATTGAGAATATCAAAGAGTCACGTGAGTCATGGATTCAGGCGTGAATTCAGGCAGATTTGGGAAGGCATGCAGTGCATACGGTGTGATTGCAAGGTTCCAATCACTTTGGTCGTAGTGATTGAGCTGCCGCATGCATAATTCTTCATTTCTTTCCCTCTAAAAGTATGCTAGACAGGCTCAGCAGGCCTAGCTAGGTACATGCTGGAGCAATCAACTGTCTCAAACCACTTTGGTCCTGTGCTATCCTAAACCACTTCAACTGGGCGTGAAGGGCACTGCTCTGAAAGACTGCATGAGCTGCACAGATGACGCACGCTCATGAATGATAAGCATGATGACACACAAGCATCTAGGCCAAGCAGGCTGTTGAACACCTGTGAGCTGCTTCTAGGTAATTGTGACTGCGCGCAGTCATGCAGGGTAAGTCATCAAGCAGGCTTTCACATGCTTGTGAGCCTCTGCTAGGTAAGCATGATTGCATGCAAGGGAAGTCACACAGCAAATTGTCATACACCTGTGAGCTGCTTCCAGGTAATCTTGTGTGTCCAAGCAGCCCCATAGAAGCTCTGATGTGTCCACAATGTACTTCACCCGACTGCCCACAGCTGCAATGAAGTCAGAGCAATTTGAAAAACATCTATTCTTTCAAATGGCCTACAGGGACAGGGTGAGGCAGACCTGTTACCTACCTTGCGTTCACATGGGCACAGGCGTCAAATCAATCAGTCAATCAATCGATTCATCTAAAACACATGCTAGACAGGCTCAGCAGGCCCAGCTAGGTACGTCCTGGAGCAAACAACTGTCTGTAATCACTTTGGTCCTCTGTTGGCAACCATTAAAGTATGCTGTACTGTACACTCTCAACGGGCAGTTTGAAAATGATACAGAAGATCCACATGCAGCACAGGCGCTGGGAGTGCGCAGCCCAAGTACTGTTCTGCCAGACTGATTTGTTCAAAGCAGAACAGTAGGGATAGTTGCTTATTGACTGTTGGAAGTCAGACCCATTTAGAACATTAGACAGGGTGTTTTGCAGACCGGCATTGCGCAAAACTGGAGCTCACCATATAGCTGCTCTCGCTGACTGCCAGGCTGACTGCTGTGACTTTTGCCACCAGAAATCTGACTGACTCTATCTGTTAGCCTTGCAAAGTCACTCTGGGAGAAGCAACAGGACAAGCTGTTAGGTCGGGTTGAGCAAACAGGCTTTCTGCAAGCTTGTTTGAAGGGGACAGCACCTGGATACCGTTCACGTGCCCCACTGTTGCCTGGCAGAGCTTTGTCATTGTCAGTATGGTGTCTGCGCTGTCAATGAGGTCCCTGAACCAGGCAAGGGTGTATCAGCTGCTGCACTCTCAGCACAAAAAGAGCTTCTGAGGTATGGATGTACCTGTAGCTCCCGCCCACCAGTTGACGCAATTGTTGCTTCTTGTCTTCAATGTCATTTCTTGCCTTCGCTTCAACCTGGACAGACGTTTCAATGAGAAAGGCAGGCTCCAAGCTGCAGTCGGTACATAAACGGAGCACGGACGCATCTGACCTCGCGAATTTGCACGACTGACTGCGCTTCTAACAAGTTTTCGGCACTCTGCAGAGCGTCTCGATGCGCTATGTCTGCTCGAGGAGAAACTACCATTGCTGAGGAACGTTACTGATCAGTGCTCATCCGCCGATGTGGTACCATTCTCACAGAAGCAGTTGAGCTTCGTGATGCGCGGCACTTGCAGGTGACGATTGCATCTATTGGCCCGTTGGCCTGCAGCGCGTGCAACTCGGTCATATTTGGCCCAACGACCCTTGAAATGAACGAATGCTTCAAAACTTGCATACATGTGCGTAGCACCCACGTTACGTTCCCAGACGACTGCGGGGCAACCATGGCCAGATTACTCGTCACCCCTCGTTTGAAATTTTGACTTGAAGCAGAGCATGGAATGTAAGGTTTCAATAGCACGGGTGCGCACGACTTGACAGTTCGGCAACATCGCTGTACTCTTGAGAGGTTGCTTGTGCCTCTGGCCGCCAGATCATTGTTCTGACTAGTGACGGCCTTGAGTCTGTGGATTCACAGACCCGCGAGGCGCTCTGTCAGCTTGGCAGGTGTCAGCGCGTG